>MDKF010480241.1:0-31849 GCA_026770625.1 Nicotiana glauca
TCGCCGGAGTAGGGTTCCGGCGACACCTTTTGGGTTATTTGAAGATTTCCAAGGGTTTTCAGGGGAAAGTAACTGAATGAGGTGAAAGAGAAGACGAAGGAGGTTGTGGGGTGTTCATGATGGCTTCAACAATGCTGGTAGTGTACCACCGCCGGTAGGTTTTCGGCGATAGTTGAGAGGAACCAGGGCGGCTAGGGTTTGAGGTTAGGGACGAAGAGTGTACAAATGAAATGTGTATGTAACGTTTGTGTATATTTAAAAGCTATTGAGGATCTGAGACCGTTGGATCAAATGGACTAATGGCTCAGATTCAATTACACTGTATGCGACGTCGTTTCCTTTAAGTGGTCTTTTAATCGTGACCATTGGATTAATGATATCAACGGCTCAAATTGATTCCAACACACGGCGTCGTTTTATTTATATGATGGCCATCACTCCTGGCCGTTTGATCAAAGCTTCAACGGTCCAGATTTAATATTCTGAACGGTGTCGTTTGGCTTAGTTATATGGCAGATCGGGCTTGGCCTTCTTTGGGCCTGGGCAGTGTATTACTAATTGGGCTACTAATTATTGTATTTATCCCAAATTTTATATTGTATTATTTTTTGCATTATACTTTTCTTTGTATTTTTTTTGTATTTTTGTATTTTTGTATTTATTTCTTTTCTATATTTTTGTATTTTACTTTTGTATTTATTTTCTATTTATTTTCCTTGTATTTTCCTTTTCTTCTAATTTTCTCTGATTTTTTACTAAAATTAAGAAAAGGTAATTAATTTCTATATTTTTTTTAGTATTTTCTAATTAAAACAAATAGATGTATATTTTGCTTTTCTTTGATTTGTTTCTAAAATAATAGAAATAAAATCTTGATATTTCTACCTATTTTTATGAATTTATTATTATGCACACAATTATCAACAAATTGCCACAAAAAATAAAAAAAATCATTTTGCATATATTTTGGAATAATTTGCTTAGGGCAAAAATCACGTGCTCACACTTATATTTGTCATGTTTCTAATATGCTTCTATCTATGGTTTTGTTCCTCAACCTACAATTAACATGTCTACTTCACTGCATGCTTCTGAATATACCCCCTTAGGATTAGCCTGCTCATGAATCCCTTTCCAGTATAACCCAATGTGATTATGTTTCTCTAATCCCTAGCATGTTCCTGTGTAAAGTAGTTGGCGACCCTGAGTCTATTTGATTAAACTTTGAAGCTCATGTTGTACCTTAAAAACCATTGAACCCATTTCAAAGCTTCTCTGATTCTATACCCATGTGCATCTGTGATTACTGTGTGCCCTATATTTACCTCAAATCCCTATTACCCCTGGTTGGTGTGTGTACCTGTTTGATTCTATGTATGGAAATGCTCATGAACCTCTTCTGGTGCAGTATTTGGTTTGATTTTTTCTTACCCTTTTCAAATTGTCTTATTTAATAGCTCCCTATGTTTTTTTACAAAACTATTTCAAGCAAATCTCTTTTAACACTATTTTCCTACTGAAACATTTTCAAACTGTGTCAAGCACTCTCACTCTACTCCTAAGTCACTAGGTTCTACCCCCTCTGAACTCTGGTACACTGAAGTTGGCCCTTTCCACACTGCACTTACTCAATTTTGTTACGAATTCTAGGTGTGATCAGTGCCCGGGATCCTTGAGATCCTTAGGGAACTCTGACACACCTAAACAATGATATTGTCTATGAAATTGTCATTTGAGGCTATTGGAGGTCTGGGAAATCACTTGGGCCTGCTTCAGGCTCCCTATTGTATAACTTCTTATTTTTCTTTATCAATGTTATTCATTAATCTGGTTTGTAATAATTTGTAAACGAATATTGGGGTGATTAGTAGAAAGAGGTAGGTAGTTACATATTTGCGGGGTAATATGGGTAGAAACCATGCCTATAGGATCTCATATTTGCTATGTCTGCTCTAATTCCATATTCGAAACCATGCCTATAGGATCTCATATTTGCTATGTCTGCTCTAATTCCATATTAGAAACAATGCCTATAGGACATCATATATTTGTTATGTTTGCCACACATGCTAGAAATCATGCCTATAGGTTTTACAATCAACTTCGCAAATAGATATCATACTTAAGCATCTGATCAAGTTCAATTTTTTGTTCCAATGGTTGTTTACATTTACTTCCACTAGAAATAATGACTATAAGTTTATAAACAACTAGACATCATGCTCATACGGGACGACACCAGAAATTCTGCCTATAGATCTAAAAATCAGTTTAGTTTAAATAAGTCAATCTAGTTCATGATTAGTTTACTTTGAAGTTGGTGTAATCAATGATTTGCTTTATCATAAAATGAATTCTCTTAAATACTGCTCTAACTATTTGAAAACATGCATATAGGAACTTAAGAGTCAATTTTAAAATCTGCCCACCGTTTTACTATATCAAACATTGTTATCATGATCTTAGAACATCACTATTCAGCGTTTAGTCAAGCATATAGGACGCTTTCAAATTCTACAACTCTGAAACTGTTTCCGCAACTTAATGTTGTTCAGATAAACAAGCTTAAAAATCAGTAGGCAAACTGAGAGGGCCATTACTTATGAGTTTATAAAATAAACGGCGTATCTCCTATGCCTTGATATTCACTTAGACATCATGTCTTAGTATACTATTTAACAATACGAACCTTATTTGTGTTTGAGTCGTGCTGCTTATGTACGTTGTTTGCGGAGGTAAACATGAGCCTCTAGTCGTTTCATTTCTACCTTATGTGCTAAGGTCCAATTAGTTCTTTCCTGTCGCCTTAGTATTTTCTCCTTTAAACCTTATGGGTATGTCTAGAACTACCTATAGGTAGAGGTCCTAAATTTCCTCCAGGACCATTAAGAAGGGACGGGCAACAACACACAATAGAGATCGCTGACCAACACTCGCTTTAATAACCACTAAGGGGGTGGGGAAGGGTAGATATTAGATATGATGACTAAGCACTAATATCACGTGTAGCTCCTCATTGAGGACTATTTATCAGACATTGTGTGGGGTGATCCTATAGGCTAACCAACCTAGGACCCCTCATTTTCCAAATCTCTTCTGTTTAAAACTTTGTTTTATATGTATAAAACTTATTCAAAATCTTTTTCTTATTATTTGAGTTATACAACGTCCAACTTGCGTTACTTGTAAATTATTTGATTCAACTATTTATTTGTTAATGGACTAATTCGTAAGTATAAGTTCTGCCGGGACCCACAGTTGTAAACGGAGGGGTGCCTAACACCTTCTCCTCAAGGTTATTTCGAGCCATTACCCTAAATCTATGTTAATGCAAACCACTCCAAGAGTTAATCGCTTTAGGTGCCCTAACGCACCATAATTCGTTAGATGAAGACTCTTCAAATACCCAATTCCCAAAAGGACATGAGTGGTTATTCCCATGAATGTTGGAACCCGGACTTTCTCCGCGAGGAAAAAATGGAAAGCGACACACGTCGATCCATTTATGTGGTGTATGTCATCCTCGTGATAGTTAAACTCACTTCCTCGAGTGTCTTGGCTGCTAGTATGTACCCTTCGCTAAATAGAAATCCCATATGAACAGCATAGTCTCTAATACCACCAACTATCTTTGGATCTACATCCACCTCGTGACCATGCCACGATTGTGATGATTAGGCAAATAATTAAACCTTCTTAAGATCATACTTATCACCTAGATGTCTGAACATAGTGCACAACTGAATGACCTATCAATACTTCAGCATCCTCGATTTGTACGGCACGTGGTAAAAACGGTTGAGCAACCTTGGTTCCCTTATAACCCCTCTGTAGTATCACGAACCGTTGGCGCATAGTTAATACTGTTTGTGCAATTTCATACACATCTGGATGCAAATGATCATAAGATATATGCTTAATAAATACCGCACGGTAAGGAATAAAAGAAGTGGAAAAATTTCCTACTAGCTCTGTAGTCTCTAAAAGATAAGTACAGACGTCTCCACACCGATCCGCAAGACTCTAGTAAACTCGTTCTAGACTCGTAGAACCTACGAACCTAGAGCTCAGATACCTACTTGTCACGACCAAAGATCCCACCACAGGCGTCGTGATGGCACTTCGTCTCTATGTCTAAGTAAGCCGATCATAATAACAATTCAAGCCATTTTTTTCATATTTTTTGTATTTATAATCGAAATCAACAGCTGAAATGAAGATAAAACCTCCCAAGACTGGTAATATTGGGTCAAGAACTCTAGTTGAATACATAAAATGATCTTAAGAAATTCAAATATACAATACCACTTGAATATTATTCGACAGTACAATATAATAGAAAGACTCCAAGGGATTGCGACGACCAAGCAACTCTACCTTGGATCCTTGCGATCACACTCTAACTATATGCGAGTCTGATATCTATAATACCTGGCTCTGTACAAAAATGTATAAAAGTGTAGTATGAGTACACCATATCCGTACCCAGTAAGTATCAAGAATAAGCTCGGTGGAATATTGACGAGGTACATTAAAGACACTCGCTAGTCTAATAACCTTTGCAATATAGCATACAAATAATAGGAAAGAATTAGCAATGATAGAAACAATAATCAACCAGTGATATAAATAATTGGGAACAAGAATACCATATATAGTGCTTAACAAATAATGAATACAAGTACAACCAATTAATCAAGTCCTTCAAATATAATTCTTTCGCTTATAAATTCAAATAATAATCTTTAGGATATAATACTTTCCAATAAATATATTTCCAATATACTTCCTTCAAATAAATATCTTCCAAATATAGTTCTTTCAAATAAACTTCTTTCTAATATTATTCATTCAAATAAAAATCTTTCAAATAAAAATATTTCAAATATAATTATTTCAAATAAATATCTTTTAAATATAATTCATTTAAATAAATATCTTTCGAAATATAATTCTTTCAAATAAATATCTTTCTAATATATCTCTTTCAAGTAAAAGTCACCATGTGACACCACATTTCATAATCATAAAATACAGATCTCAAGCCATTTTCATGTTTCCACGATACCTCGTGCCACTTTTTTTATCACAACCACACAGACAACTCACGTTCCAATATCATCATTATTTACTCACGACACCTCGTGCCTATATTTCATATCACAACTACACGGATAATTCATGTGCCAATTTCATTTTAATTATATTACCACGGCACATCATTCCCATATTTCATATCATAACTGCACAAACAATTCACATGCCAATAATAAATTCATCATATTTTTCCGATACCTCGTGCCCATATCATAATTAGCCCGACAATATCCACAATCTCGTAATTTCAACATATATCTGACTATTATCAAATTTACTGAATTTGTAAAGTAATTTGCATAATATATAAAAGAACTCACAAGGAATCACAACACAACATAATTATTACCAGCACAATATTCCCTCATCATCACTTAACAATCATCAACACAATACCATAGATCATCACATATCATCCCTAACAATAGCCACTATTATCTCTCTTATAGCAACCCATATCGCTCCTGTAATAGCCTTCCTTATCGCTCTGTATAATAGCCTCCCTTATCGCTCCTACATAGCCTCCCTTATCGCTCCGTATAATAACCACCCTTATCACTCCGCCCAGACAATATCCTAACGCACATAACCAAAGTGAAAATGCCATACTCATACCCACGTAATATCAACAATGGAATGCCACCCTTATTTTCTCATAATAATAACTCAAATTATACAAAAAATTTACACGGAATATTATCACAATAACACAACAATTCGTATCACAACTTGCTCATATGCCACATCCAATTCCAAAGATACAACAAAATCAATTAATTTCACAATGCAAAAGGCCAAGGCTCGACATAATGTATATAAAACCTCAAAACAACAACAAGGATGGAAAATAATTCATCACAGGACAACACCTTCTTTAATTCAGATTTTTGATAATTACATTAATGCCTCTTCATAACTTATTTAATTAATTATTTACAGATAAAAAAATCCATAATAAAACTATTTCCAAGAAATATCAAATCAACAAACACACGAAATTCACATAAAATCCATGTGGCAATCACACCAACTTATCATATAAATACAAACTCGACAAACAAAGAATGAGGCATGACAATCAAGGATTTGCTAAGTGCCAATCATTTCCAATTAAATACATATAGATGTCTACGAAATTTAACCGATATAATTTGCACATATAAACGAAGTGCATACTCGTCACCCTGCGTACATGGTTTCCAATCACACTATTTCCTATAAGACTCAATGCCTAAGGGGAAATTTCCTCACATAATGTTAGGTAAGATACTTACCTTAACGGAGTTAGGCCTATATTTCAAAATAATATTCTTACGTGAATTGACCTCCGGACGACTCCAATCTTTCTTGAGCTTTCCTTACATTATTAAAATATTCCGGAAATCTTAGCAAATTCAATCTATTTAGAAACATAACAAAAGTGAGCCATAGTTTGAAAGATATTTGTTGGTTCACCTCATTCAAGCATTCCATCAAAGACTAGGCGTGCATCTTGAGTTAATGGTTCTTCTATGGTGGATTCTTTCATCTCACTACCCAATCTTTACTTATTTGAGCCCAACAGTCTTCCCACAAACCTTATTTGGATATGAATTTATAATACTCTTACATCCAAAAATCATTCTCCTAATCACCCAACTTTTACCCCAAACTCGAAGTTAAAGACTATGGAAGGAAATTTATGATTTCGTAACAATTATTCTATTTTTGTTTTCTCTAAAAAGAAGATTCTCCTATAACTCCACACACGAAAATGATTCCTCTGGTTCAACATTCGTTCTCGTTACTATTCCGTAATTGATAATTTTAGCTTAGTTTTGCATTCTAGAATCGTTTTTCGAACCAACAACACGTTTTTCTTTGTTGTACTATTTAATGCAACTACTACGAAGGGTTGTCTCGCTCTTAATATAGCTGGCTAAGATATGAATTTACTGGAATCTGATCACTAACCATTGTTTCTTAAGAGTCTGTTTGGAAAGACACCCTGTAATTTGAATTGTTGTAATTACTAAGGTAGTAATTACACAGTTATGTAATTGCGATGACCTGTTTATTTGACATAATATAATTATAGTGTAATTACAACTTTACTGTGTGGTTGCACAAGTATAATTACACAGTTAGATTAAATTTTAAATAAAGTAATTATCAAAACTTAAAAACTAATATAATAAATACATGCCTATAAATTTTTATAAGTATAAATAATATTATATTTAGTATTTAAGATGTATATTTTTTCATAAATATACATTAATTAGTAATCATATATTTATAACTAATATTTTAAAAATAATTTATATAGTATATTTTTTAAATTAATAATAACTAAAAATATACGTTTTGTAAGAACATCATAGAATTCATGTTTGATAAAATAAATTAATATTTATAAATATAATATCTTAACATTAGTTAAATGTTTGACAAAACTAATCTGTCAATTTTAACTAAAAAATGAACGACATGGACTATGAGCTAAAACTACTAAAATAAGTAAATTGGAACCATGAATATAACATAATTTAAATATTAAAAAAAAATAATTAGTTTTACATATGTCAAATTCCAATATAATAATAGTAAGTTCCACTGCAACTTATGATTAGGAAATATAGTAAGTTTATAACCACATTCAACAACGAAATTCAGTTTAAGTGCATCGCTCATTATATGCCAAGTTTATTAATGACCCATTATTTTTAATATTAGGAGGTGTAGTTTCAGAAATGGAATAAGAAAAAAAAATATATAAGCAATTACATAGATTCACAAGAAATAAAGATAGAGAAATAAATGATAAATAATGTATAAAGAAAAATATATTTTAAAATTTTAAAAGAAATTAAAAAGTAAAAGTTAAATTAAAAAATTTAAATAATAGAAACAAAAAGTTATAAAGAAAATAAATTAAAATAAAAACAAAAAGGACAGAAACTAAAAAGCAGCCTTGTAATTACACAGTGTAATTACCATCAATTGGAGAGTGTAATTACACCCCTCCAATTACACTCAATTCCATGCTGACCAAGTAATTACATGGCCAAACAAACATGCCAAACTATGTAATTACACCCAAATCAATTTGCAAGGTGGCTTTCCAAACCAACTCTGAGGAAACTCAGCTAAATAGATTACGGGCATTCCCAATTAACTTCTTCATCTTTGAGGATTGAGTTAATACACTCCTTTACAGATTACAGAAAACCTTATTCAATTTATATTTTAGTAATAGTACTCCTTCAGTTTAAATTTATATGACATTTTTGATTTAGCACGGATTTAATAAAGAATGCAAGACTTTGAAAACTAATGAACTAAAATAGGACATAATATTTTTGCAGCTGTAAATTTTTTAAAACTTTTGTTCTTAATATGATATAATATTTTTGGAACTATAAAAGCTTATCATTAATAAACTATTAAGAAAATATGTCATATAAACTGAAAGGAATAAGTATCTTTTTCTTCTTCTTGACATACTACAATAAAATCATGGCCCACTATATAACGTTATTCTCTTGTATAATGCAAGTTTTAATATCGTATACTCAAAGATAATCTAAAGTCTTTTATTTTCTGATCAGTAGGCTAAAGTCTTCTTTATTTTATATTAATACTCCCTCCGTTTCAATTTATGTGAACCTATTTCCTTTTTAGTCCGTGCCAAAAAGAATGACCACTTTCCTTATTTGGAAACAATTTACCTTTATGCAATGATTTATAGCCACACAAAATAAATGTGCCTCATTTTACACCACAAGATCAAAAGTCTTCTCTCTTTTCTTAAACTCCGTGCCCAGTCAAATGGGTTCACATAAATTGAAACGGAGGGAATATATTTTTTTGGATGGGAGGTAGGAGAGGCTGGGGTAACGAAAATAAGAAGGAAGGTCTAATTAGAATGTGATACTTACACCTCTTGAACTAAATGTGACAACATCAGTTTGTACCGATATTTTTTTTAGTAACAACATCAAGGGGAGCGCAATAAATCTCATTATTGTAGTCTGGTTCGGTAAAATAAAACATTAAAAATTCTATGAACATCGAAAATTACTTATTTAATACTGTTAGTCATAGTGGTGACAGGCTGAGGTTAAATTAGAGTTACGACCAGATGGTTAATATTAGAGTGCATAGTTAATTAGTAAACTCAAATAGTTAGGTAGTTAGAAGTTAGTTATTTACTGTACATAAATACTGCACGCTACATTGAAGAAATAACATAATTCATTCTCCTCTCTTCTCTCAGATTCTCTCTTGCTTTCTTTGTACGCATCTCCCCTTCCAATTACTGGTATTAGCGCTACCGGCGTCGATCTAGATCGTAGCTCTAGTCTTGTCTTAGCTAGTGTTTGGTCATATATCTCAAATTTATTTTAAAAAATCTAATTTGAGTGAAGTTTAATTTGAAGATGAAAATGTGTTTGGACATGTTATTTCAGAACATATTTCACTTTTTATTTGAAAAAACATGGGGCTAACTTATACCCACAAATTCTAAAAATTATAAAAAATACCCAGCAGTACCATGCAAATAAACTTGCTATCTTGTATATATACATAACCTTCATCAATAACATTATTATCATTATCACAAACCATATTGCTGAAGATAAATAAGTTTGGAACAAAATTATCTTTTTTAATAACTAACACAATTACTAGCTATTGCAATTCTATTACAATTCGTCAAATTGCAATAATATTACAAGATCCATCGGTCCATAAAAAATGATCGTAACTAGCTATTCTGTAATATAATCATCCCATATTATACGAACAATCTCCTCACGACGAGCATGCATTTCCCTGTTAGATGACCGAGAAGACGAAGCGATATTGTTACTTTGAGTCGATTGTTGTTCAGTTTCATCAACATCCATATCATCATGTTCATATTCGGTGAATATTCCATCGCCGCTTTGATGTTCACGCAAAAAATTATGTAATACAGCACAAGCAACTACTATTTTGGTGTAGTTGGACCTTAATAAATGTGGGTTTTTTTATAAAATAAAAAAGTTTGGGGTAATATTGAGAATTTGGGAAAAATACAACGGTCATAATTTGGCTCAAATTCAGCTTATTAGCTGAATTTGAGATTTCAAATACGTGATTTGAGTTTTGGCCAAAATGTGGGTCAAATTTATGGCCAAACATGGGATTTGAAAATAAATTTCAAATTAAATTTGGAAAAATGTATGGCCAAACAGGGGCTTAGTCATCACAGAAACTTCAGTCGAACACTCTTTGGTTGAATTGTCTCAGACTTACCTAAGCTAGAAACATCTAGGATTTGTGAACTTTTTGTAGATTTTCATAATTGTTCACTGCAATTCCTTTACTGCCTTAAAGTGGCGATATGATATGAATTGAGTTTTACTAAGTACTTACTTTTTCTTCCGACCACTGAAAATGGCAATTTGCGATCGATCACAATTATCCTTTCAGGTAGTACATTGATCTCTCTTCAACTTTGTATAGTTGATAACTATTCCATATGGAGTCGTGATATGAGAATTGACGTTTTAGGTAAGAGCAAACTAGGATTTGTTGATGGTCGATTTTTTAAAATTAGATTTGAACATGAATGGCATAATTAGTGGGAAAAAGTAAATGTTGTAGTCTTATCATGGATTATGAATGTTGTTAGGCCAAGTTTAGTGAGCAGTGTACATAAAGTATGGGAAGATCGGAAGGAGATGTTTGATAAAGTCAATAGATCTAGAGTGTTGTACCGTCATAAAGAAATCCGTACCTTGACTCAACGAACTATGACAATAGCTCATTACTGCTCTAAAATAAAAGACCATTGGGATGAATTTGACGCTCTCATGCCTTGTCCTGAATCTATGAAATATGCTCTACAAGCTCACAGACAATTGCAGTTTCTGGTAGGATTGAAAGAAACTTATGCTAAGTCAATGAGCCAAATTATGTTGATGTCCCATGTACCTCGCATCAACAAAGAATACTCCCTACTGATTGATCAAGAGAGTAAGAGGAGTCTTGAAAATTTTCAGCAGTCTATGCAAGTTACTAAGGGAATAGAAAGTAAATCCTTGTACAACAATAAGAGTAATAGAGGTCCAAGTGCTTACTTCCAGTTTAAAAAGAATCAAGTTTAGTGTGAATACTGTCATTACAAAGGTCACACCAAAGAGAATTGTTACAAGCTTGTAGGGTATCCACCTGATTTCAAGACTAAATACAAAGGATCTACACCTACTCATGGTCGTATGAAATAGAGTCACTAGTGCAGATTTATCTGGAGGAGAAACTACTAACAGGAACACTCAACTATATTGTGGAATCTCACAGGCTAATGCTTCCTATCAACAGAGCAGAGGAGGATATTCAACTGTGTATCCACAACAGCAAGATGTGTATCCACAACAACGTGCTCTTAATTTTGGGCCTCCTCCTTAATCAACTCCTTCTTTCTTCAGTAGGGAACAATATCAACAAATACTTCAACTATTGTCTACGTAAAAAGAAGAAGCTCCACGATCATCCAGTAGGCTGGCGGCAACAGATAATCTTATTGCCTTGATGACCAATTTTATGAATAGAAACTGGATCCTTTGATACTGGTGCCTCAAATTGTAATACCACTGGACTTGACATGCTTAAAATACACATTCCAATCCCAAATACAAATAAAAATATAGTTCATTTACCAAATGGAAAGGTTGTATCTATCTTTCACAAAGGGAATTCCACTGTTAGTAAAGATCACATTATATCTAATGTGATGTACATACCAGACACTAAACAATTTAATATCAGTGTCTCACCTAACCAAGGAGCTTTAGTGTTTGTATTTTTTTCAGGATCTCTATCATGGTCAGGTTAAAGGGATTGGTACAGAGGATCATGGACTATATATTCTATAAGAAGAGGCATTTTAGAACACTTCAACACAGCCTACTGAAAAATATTTCTATTCTATTTGTATGTTTTCTAATTCTAATAACAGTTCTTCCAGTAATCTTTGGCATAAGAGGTTGGGCCATGCCCCTGTAGATATAGAAAACAAGCTCATGTAATTAGTGATTTTAAGACATGTACTAATGAACATTGTACTGTGTTCACTTTAGCAAACCAACCCAAAATGTCTTTTTCACTGAGTATCTCAACTACTAAGTTTGGGAAAATTTTATTTTGTGTTTGAATTAGTACATTGTGATATATGGGGACCCTATAGAGTTCCAACCTATGATGGAAGATATTCTTTGTCACCTTAGTATATGATTATTCTTGGTATACTTGGTTAGTCCTAATCAATTCTAAGTCTAAAGCAGCAGTAGTGTTAAGAGACTTCTTACTTAGATTGAAAAATGGCTTCTCAACTTGTGTGAAGTGTTTGAGAACTAATAATGGAAGTAAATATTTAGCAATGAGTTTATGTCTTTGCTAGCCACTCTTGGCATCATGAATCAGAGTTCATGCGTTTACACTCCACAAAAGAATTGAGAGGTGTAAAGGAAGCATAATACAATCTTGAAAATGGCTAGATCTCTCAGATTTCAAGCCTCAGTTCAATTGAGGTTTTGTGGTGAGTGTGTCGCTACTGTTGTATATCTCATCAATAGGCTTCCTTGTAAGGTGATAGGGTACGAGACCCCATTTGAAATGCTTTATTTTCATTCTCCCTCACTACAACACCTGTGAGTGTGAGCATTTGGTTGATTGTGCTATGCATCTATTCCTAAATTCATGACAAGTTCTCTTCTAGAGCTATACCAACAGTTTTTATGCGGTACTCATCTGCTCAAAATGGCTATATCTTGTATGATCTCTACTAAAAACATTTCTAGTTAACATAAATGTTATATTCCAGGAGGACAAATATCCTTTTAAGCATACGAAGAAAACCCAGCAATCCCTTATTTCCTGTATTGGATTTTGTTTCTTCCGATCTTGGCAAAGCAATGCCTTTGACTACTGTTTAGCGTGTATATAATTGAACTCATACTTTGTCAAATAATATTATAGAAAGATGTCGAACCCAAGTGAGATTTGTTTACCTATTCTACGATCATTTTTTGTTTTAATTACTATTTGAAAAAATAAGAAGAGTTAGACTTGTGAATTAACAAACAAAAAAGGTATGAATAGATCAATAGAAAATATTTTATTTTTTACAAATATAAAAAATATTTTATTTTTTACAAATATAAAAAATAGTGTTGAGATCCCGACTTCACTTAATATTTTTGTTATAAAGTAGATATGTTTATTCTTCAATTTCTGTTTCTTATAAATGTATAATGCCTCTCACGATTACATTTATATATTATTATTACAATTTAACAATTAATTGTACGCCTTTCGATTTTACAAATTAATTATTAAAATAGTAGTATTAAAGAACCAGAATTATATACTTGAACTAAAACAAGCTCTTTTTAGCAACTCTCTTAAGGTTACCTTGCTTGTTATAACTGATTACTGCAATATTCGCATCTTTCGATTACAAATAAGTTTAGAATTAATTTTAACCTATAATAGCTAGATGTCACTTAATATAAGTTAACATCTGCCAATATCAAAATTAACTATATTACTTCTTTCGCCTCTTTTGATTTTAGAATTAGTAAGAAGTTAATATCTAGTATGAAATAGATAGATGTTAACAAATTAAATTACACCTAACTATAAAGCACACAAAACTTAAATGAAAAGTTTCAACTCATGCATGTGAAATCTCCGTATTTTGCTAAACCACCTAACTTTGCAACAGTGGTGTATTGTAAAGATCAGGAAGGTTGTAACTATCTTCGTTCAAGTACTATGTATGCATGTAATGCTCTAGCATATCTAGGTAATGACAATGTCCTAAATGGCATGGAACAACTATGTACTAATGACATCTCTATCGGTCGTGTACCTTAGTACGATGCCTCTGCTATTATTATTATTATTATTATTATTATTATTATTATTATTATTATTATTATTATTATTATTATTATTATTATCTTTTCCCTTCAAAAAAAAAGGAATATTATTTACTATTATATAGAAATATTAAGATTCGTCATTTTCCCAATACAAAGAAAATTACTCCATATTGGAGTTAACAATAATAATGAAAATAATTTTGTCCATTAACTAAAAAAATAGAAAGAAATATTCAAGAAGAATAATTTCTCCTATTTAATTACATGTAGGAAGTGGAATAATTTTTTAACATTAAACAATTAAATAAATTGACAGAGAAAACTTTTAAAATTAGAAAACAAGTGTATGCTCTAGCTTTTGCTCCTCCCTCACGTCCTTTAAGTAGGTCACGGCTCAAATCTTCCTCCGTAGGATGTCGTGATGGCACTTAGTCTTAGGGACTAGGTAAGCATGACATTTACTAAAATAATAATAATATTTAATTAACGCCTGACAAATATGAAATAAAAATCTCTATACAACACTTACAATCCCAAAACCAGCAGTACAAGTCATAAGCTCTACGGAGTTTGCTAGAAATAATCTCTGAATACAACTGTTTCGAACTAGAGATAAAGAAATGCAAGTGCAACATCAGAAGGTGACCCCGAAATTGCGAACGCAGTAGCATATTTACCTTGAGTCTCCACAGCAAGATCCATACAGCCATCTAGTGTTCGACTCACTCCAAAATTTGCACAAAAATATGCAGAATCGTAGTATGCGTACACCACAAAGGTACCTAGTATGTATCAAGACAAATCTCAGTGGAGTAGTGACGAAGAACAGTTAAGACACCTACTGTACTAGAGAACCTGGAAAGTATTAGTGTAGAACGATATCTCTACAAAACTATGCAAAATGAAAACAATAGTACGGTGCTCGCAATAAGAAATAAAAGCAACAATTTGCAGTTGTCACGACCCAAAATTCACTAAGCATCGTGATGACGCCGGATACCATTGTCAAGCAAGCCAACACTAAATAACTAGTAACTTCTCATTTTAGATATTTCTAAATTCACATCTTTTTTTTTACATTTAAAAAACAAAGAATAAATTCTACTAAATAAATAATGATATCTTTAATAATTTTAAAATATTGACTAATACCATACACATCTCAGAACCCGATGTCACAAGTGCATGAGCAATTACTAACGAATCGAATAAAGTACAATAATTATTCAGAATACAAATTGGACAGAAAGTAAATACAATACGCTAAAAGAGACTATACTAGCTGCGGGTCACCTCGAGAAATACAACTCACGTAGTCCCCGTATCATCCATGCTGCTACGCCCAGTAGGCCATTAGAAATACCTGTGTCTATGCAACAAAAATGCACAACAAGTGTAGCATAAGTACGAAAATAACGTGTACTCAATAAGTATCCCGTCTGATCTCGAAGAAGTAGAGATGAGAGGTCTACTTCGACATTTACTAGTGGTCCAATAATGATACGACAATAATATAATAAATCGAGGATTTTTATAAACATGATTGTAATTCAACAGAATGAAGCAAGTAAACGATTCTTTCTTTTATAGGAAATTCCCAAATTTCTTTTAATCATTTATTCTCAAGCCGAAAAGAAACAATATCACTTCAATAAATTTCAAGGCAAGCAATACAAGCATGCTCAAATTATACCGAGGTCGTATGACCCGATCCAATAATATATAAATTTTGCACTACCAGAGGGTCGAATGGCGCGAAATATAGATGCATCTATTTCATCTACTAAGTCGTTCGGTCCGTTCCACAATAGATAAACACATTCAACAGTGAAATCAATAATTCATCAAGGAGCAATTATTCAGGAAACGACAAGTTTCTCTTTTAAAAGTCAAGAAATGATATCTAGCATTTTAGAAATTTATTTACACGTCCGATATGTTTTAAGCATTTTAAAATTTATCAACAAGGTGACAAATATTACAAGTAAACCATGCTTTTGGGTCCTAAACTACCCGGACTTAAGCATAATAATAGCTACGCACCGACTATCGTCACCTCGTGCGTATGTAGCCCCCACAAATAGGAGCACATAACCAATTAACTCACCTATGGGGATAATTTTCTCTTATAAGGTTAGAAAGGAGACTCACCTCACTCCAAAGTTCCATAACCGGCATCCCACGCCCTTCCGAAGACTAAAACTGATGCACAATGCTCCAAAACTATCCAATAATTATGCAAACCCATTAATATATATTCAATTACTCATAATAATCCAATTTATAACAATTCCTAACTTCGATCAAAAAGTTGATAAAAATGCCCTCAGACCCACGTGCCCGGATTTCGAAATTTTTTAAAGATAAAGTTTACTCATAATCTCAAGAACTCAAATATATAATTTACTCTTAATTTCATGTCCAAAATCGCAGTCAAAATCCTAGAATACAAATTTTCTATGTTCTCCCTCAATCCCCATATTTCCCACAAATTTTAAAGCTGAAATCCATATACAATCATGAATTTAACTAAAAACTAACATAAACCACTTACCTCATACTTGGTGGTGAAAATGACACCTCAAAGTTGTTCAAAATCGGCTCCAATGAATGAAATGGGGTTGACATGAATCCAACCCCCGATTTAAAAGAACCTCATTGCCTCCAGCATTTTCGTAATTGCGGTGCCTAAACTGCTCCTGCGGCCCCCGATTCTGCGGCGCACATGCTGCTTCTGTGGTCCCAGGCTTAGAAGGCAGAAATTTACAGTTAAAGATAGGAGGGGAAAACATGCTGCGGGGTATATCACGTAACCATAGAAAAACCAATAGAGAAATGCAAGGAACGCCATAATTCAATTGTCAACAAGGATAAGGAAAATAGAAAATAAGTGCACGACATCACCCTTCGTGCTTTTACTCTCAATCTTTCCATAAGAATTAATATTCACTTTATCATTTATTGTTGCGGCGTGCAACCCGATCCCAAATCATATACTATCGTTGCAGTGTGCAACCCGATCCCAAATCACACAATACCGTTCCGGCGTGCAACCCGATCCCAAATCATATAATACCATATCGGCATGCAACACGATCACAAATCATATAATATCGTTGCAGCGTTAAACCCATTCCCAAATCATATAATACCGTTGCGCGTGCAACCCTATCCTAAATCATATAATACCGTTTTGGCATGCAACCTGATCCCAAATCATCTAATAGCGATGCAGCGTGCAACCTGATCCCAAATCATATAATACCGTTGCGACATGCAACCCGATCCCATATACAAATAAACATCAATCATAAAAGAATCCCAGCAAGAAAATAATAGTATAACAACAACATCTCGGCAAGGGAAACATAGTATAATAATAACATCCCGGAAAGGGAAAACATTATCATAAACAACAACATCCCGGCAAGGGAATCAACAACGATAATCATCATCTAAGGAATGAATAAATCACAATAGAGTCACAACAATTACACTACAAGACTCACAGGCATGCTTGACACCGGCATATAGATAATCGTCACCATCCCTGTATGTCGTACTCAACAATTAAGACATAGCAAATAAGACACCACTCGTAATCCCTCAAGCTAAGGTTAGACCAAACAGGTACCTCAAAGCCACGAACAAAATTAAGCCTCAACTACAACTTTACCTCTTGATTCCACCACCAACTCAGTTGTATCTAACCACAATTTACTTAATGATATCAATAAATACTAAATGAATCAATTGTAATGCATGAAAATAGGTTTTCCAATGATTTCCCCATAAAAGTCAAAAATTGACCCCTGACCCACATGGTAAAAACCCGAGGTCCTAACCAATACCCGATTACCCATTCACCCACGAACTCAAATAAATAAATTGTCTTGAAATCTTACCTAAAATCGAGGTCCAAATCCCCAAAATTTGAAAATCCTATGTTATACCCAAAACACCCAATATCACATATGAAACCCCTGTATTTTGGACTGAAATCATGTGAAAATATGTTATAGATTAAAGAAAATGAGTTAGAAATAACTTACAATTGATTTGGAGAATAATTCTTCTTTAGAAATTCGCCCAAGAGAGTTTAGGTTTTGAAAAAGTTGTAAAAATGGTTGAAATTCATTTAACAGGTCTCTGATGTCGTAATTGCGAACCCCTTCAGGACCTGCGGACTTCGCAAATGCAAAGAATATGTCACATTTGTGACCAAGGAAAATCCGTTCACCTTCGTATTTGCGAGAGACCTATCGCATTTGCGACATCGCAATTGCGAGAAATGGTCGGATTTGCGACCAAGGCCTGCCCATGCTTGGTTCTCATTTGTGACACTTGGGTCAAAATTACCAGGCTTGTCCTCTTCACAATTGCGAATCATGATCTCGCAATTGCGATATCAGAGGCCTGGGTAAAAATACCAGATACCAGCACTTTCTCCTAAGTCCAATTTCACTCCATGGCATATCCAAAACTCACTCGAGCCCTTGCGGCTCCAAACGAAACATGCACACAAGTCCAAAAATATCATAAGGACTTGCTCGTGCTATCAAATCATAAAAATAATATCGACAACTACAATTTTAGCATCAAAATCAAAGAAAATCTCAAGAACTTTCAAAGTTTCAAATTTTACAACAAAGTGTCCGAATCACGTCATATGGCCTCCTTTTCTTACCAAATTTTACAAGCACAACTTAAATACCATATAAGATTTGTACCGGGCTCTGAAACCAAAATACGGGCCCGATACCACCAGATTCAAACACATTCAAATTTTCAAAATCTCTTAAAATTTCAGTTAAACAATTTTCTTCAAAAATTCATTTCTCGGGCTTGCGACCTCGGAATTCAATTCCGGGCATACGCCCAAGTCCCATATTTCCTTCGAACCCTCTGGCACCATCAAATCACGGGTTTGGGTCTTCTTACCAATAATGTTTACCGAAGTCAACTTAAATTTATATCAAAGGTAAACTTTATCATCTTTCATAGATTTTCACATAATGGCTTTTCGGATACATGCCTGGACTACACACGCAAATAGAGGTGAGATAAAAGGAGGTTTTAAGGCCTCAGAACACAGAATTTACTTTCAAACCTCTAAAACAACCGTTCATCCTTGAACAGATATAAGAAAAGTACCTGAGTAAGAGAAAAGATGGGAATATCGGCTCCGCACATCAGACTCGGACTCCCAAGTCGCTGTCTCAACAGACTGACCTGTCCACTGAACACAAACAAAAGGGAAACTCTTTAATCTCAACTGACGAACCTATCGGTCTAAAACAGCTACCGGCTCCTCCTCAGAGGATAAGTCCTTGTCTAACACGTGGGATGGATCGCTCTGATACGTTCAAAGCATGAACACATGAAACACTGGATGCACGGCTGATAGGCTCGGCAGCAAGGCAAGTCTGTAAGCCACCTCTCCCACTCATTCAAGAATCTCAAACGGGCCAATGAATCTAGGTCTAAGCTTGCCCCTCTTCCCAAATCTCATCACGTCCTTCATAGGTGACACCCGAAACGAAATCCGCTCACCGACCATGAATGCCACATCACGAGCCATACGGTCGGCATAACTCTTTTGCCTTTAGTGCGCTGTATGAAACCTATCCTGAATGATCCTGACATTGTCCAAGGCATCATGTACTAGATCCATACCCAACAACCGAGCCTCTCCCGGCTCTGACCATCCAACCGGCTACCAACACCGCCTACTATATAAATCCTCGTAAGGATCCATTTGGCTGCTCGACTGGTAAATGTTGTTATAGGAAAACTCCACTAAAGGTAAAAACTGATACCACGATCCACCAAAGTCAATAACACAAGCTTGGAGCATATCCTCCAAAATTTGAAAAGTACGCTCGGACTGCCCGTCTGTCTGAGGATGAAATGCTATGCTCAACTTGACCCGTGTGGCCAACTCATGTTGAACCACCTTCAGAATTGATAGACACGAGCATACCATGAAGACGAACAATCTCCCGAATATATATCTCAACTAACCTCTCAGAAGAATAGGAGACTACCACAGGAATGAAATGTGTTGACTTGGTCAGCCTATCAATAATAGACCATACTGCATCGAACTTCCTCTGAGTCCGTAGAAGTCTAATAACAAATTCCATAGTGATATGATCCCACTTCCACTTGGGAAGCTCAATCCTCTTAAACAAACCACCAGGTCTCTGATGCTCGTACTTTACTTGCTGACAATTCAAACATCATGCGACATACACAACAATATCCTTCTTCATCCTCCTCCACCAATAATGCTTCCACAAATCCTGATACATCTTAGCGGTGCCCAGATGAATAGAGTACCGGGAACTATGAGCATCTTCTATAATCAAATCTCGAATTCCATGCACATTAGGCACAAAAATACGACCCCGCATCCTCAAAACTCCATCATCTCCAACTGTAACCTACCTGGCACCTCCGCGCCACACTGTGTCCCTAAGGATAAGCAAATGAGGATCATCATATTACCAATCTCTGATACGCTCCAATAATAAAGAACGAGCGACTGTGCAAGCTAACACACGACTAGGCTCGTAGACATCCAACCTTACGAATTGATTGGCCAAAGCCTGAACATCCAAAGCAAGCTATCTCTCACTGATCGGAATATAAGCAAGATGGTGATATCATAGTCTTTAGTAGCTCCAACCTCCTTCTCTGCGTCAAATTTAGCTCCTTCTTCCTGAACAAGTATTGCGAACTCTTGTGATCCATGAACACCTCACATGACACGCCATATAGATAGTGCCTCTAAATCTTTAGTGCATGAACAATGACTGTTAACTCCAAATCATGAACTGGATAATTCTTCTCATGAATCTTTAACTTTCGCGAAGCATAAGAAATGACCTTTCCATCCTAGATTAACACCGCACCAAGTCCAATACCAGACACGTCACAATAAACTGTATATGGCCCAAAACCTGTGGGCAAAACCAACACTGGCATCGCAGTCAAAGCTGTCTTGAGCTTCTAAAAGCTCGCCTCACACACATCCGACCACCTGTACTGGGCACCCTTCTAGGTCAACCTGGTCATCGAGGGTGCAATAGATGAAAACCCTTCCACAAACTAACGGTAGTAACCTGCCAAACATAACAAATCCGAATCTCTGTAGCTGATGCGGGTCTAGGCTAGTCCTTGACTGCCTATATCTTCTTCGGGTCCACCTAAATACTCTGTGCTGATTCAACGTGACCCAAGAAAGCAACTGATTTCTACCAAAACTTGCACTTCGAAAATTTAGCATACAACTGACTATTTCTCAAAGTCTGAAGAGAATAGATCAAAATATCATCAATGAATACTATCACAAATGAATCCAAGTAAGGCTTAAACACTCGGTTCAATAATTCCATGAAAGCTGCTGGGACATTGGTCAACCCAAATTACATCACCAATAACTCACAATGCATGTACCGAGTGCGGAAACCTGTCTTAGGGACATCTGATGCCCTAATGCTCAACTGATGGTAGCTAGATCTCAAGTCAATCTTCGAAAACATTTTGGCACCCTGAAGCTGATAGAACAAATCATCAATACTCGGCAATGGATACTTATTCTTGATTGTAATCTTGTTCCGCTGCCGATAATCTATACACATCCTACCCGACCCATCCTTCTTATTCACAAATAACATCGGCGCACCCCAGGGCAAGACACTAGGTCTAATAAAGCCCTTATCAAGAAAGTCTTGCATATGCTCCTTGAATTCCTTAAACTTTGGTGGGTCCATACGATATGGTGGAATAGAAATTGGCTGAGTGCCCCGAGCCAAATCAATGCAGAAGTCAATATCCCTATTGGGTGGCATGCCCGGCAGGTCTAAAGGAAATATCTCAAGAAACTCACGAATAACATGCATAGAATCCATAGAAGGACCCTCAGCACTAGAATCACGAAGATATGCCAAATAGGCCAAATACCCCCCCCACCATACGCCGAGCCTTCATATATGAGATAACACTATCGGTAGAATGACTAGGAGTCCCTCTCCACTCTAAACAAGGAAATCCCGGCAAGGCAAATGTCACAGTCTTGGAATGAAAGTCTAAGATAGCATGGTAAGGTAATAACCAGTCCATCCCCAATATGACATCCAAATCAACCATATCCAAAAGTAATAAGTCTATTCGGATCTCAAGACCCCCAATCAAATATATTCAAGAATGATGAACACGACCTACCATAATAGAATTAGCCACCGGTGTAGACATATATACTAGAGCACTAAAAGAATCACTAGGCATGATCAAATACGGTGCAAATAAGATGACACATAGGAGTATGTAGACCCTGGATCAAATAACACTGAAGCATCCATACTACAAACCGGAATGATACCTACGATAACTCCATAATAGACCTCAGCCTCAGGCCTGGCTGGAACAGCATAACATCGGGGATGAGCCCTACCACTCTGAACTACATCTCTGGGACGGCCTCCTACTGGCTGGCCCACACCTCTAGTGGCCTGAGCTCTACCTCTAACATATCTACCTCCACCTCTAGCTGGCTGAGCGAGTAGTGGAACACTTGGTGCTTGAACCATGGCACGAAGACCCTGCTGTTGAGAACTGCTTGGTATTCGAGGGAAAAATCTATCAATATGCCTCATGTCGCCACAAGTAAAACAAGCCCTCGGCTGCTGAAATTGACAACCTAAAAAACTCTAGAGCAGATGTGCACTGATAGGAGCTGGTGATGCATTATAGGATTGCTGATCAAAATACTGCATGTGAGGGGCACCGTGGGAAGCCTGTAGTGCTGAATGAAATGGCCTGGAAGGATGGCCCCTAACAAAAGAATCCCTAATTTTAGAGAAGGCACCACTGAACCTACCAGAATGATGAGGTCTCTTGTCAGACCCCTGACCACCCCCTGTGACAGAACCATCTCAACTCTCCTGGCCATATTGGTCGCATCATGAAAAGAAATGTCGCTCCCCGTCTCCTTAGCCATCTACAATCGAATAGGATGAACGAGTCCCTCAATGAACCTCCTCACTCTCTATATCTCAGTGGGAAGTATAAGAATAGCATGACAACCCAAGTCAATATATTTGGTCTCATACTAAGTAACAACCATAAAACTCTACTGGAGATGCTCAAAATGCCTCCGATAGTTCTCCCTTTGAGTGATAGGAAGAAACTTCTCCAAAAATAGCTGAGAAAAATGATCCCAAGTTAACGTTGGTGACCCAACTGGTCTACCCAAACAATAATCTTCCACCAAGTCTTAGCAAATCCAGACAAATGAGAAATAGCAAAGTCGACCTCATTGGTCTCCATTATCCCCATGTTCTTGAGAACCTCATAACAGCTGTCTAAATAATCCTAGGGATCCTCACGAGATGCACCATTGTAAGTGGTAGTGAAGAGCTTGGTAAACCTATCCAACCTCCACAAAGCATCAGCAGACATAGCTGACCCATCACCTGTTTGTGCCACAATACCCGGATGAACTACCCCAACTGGCTGGGTTACTTGACTTTGAAACTGGGAGCCATCTGCTCCGGAGTGTAAGTAGTAGAAGTCTGGGATCCTCCTCCAGCCTGAGAGATGGCTGGTGCTACAAGAAGCAAGCCTGCCCTAGCGACACTCTCCATAAGACCCACTAGACGGACCAGATCATCCTGAAGTACCAGGGTGGCGATGAACCCCTCTGGGACCTGAGCTGGTCCTCCTGAAACTGATTGGGCCGGAACCTCATCGTCAAACTCAACATTGGGCTCCGCCACTGGTGCTGTTGCTCGAGCTCTAGGCTGAGCCCTGTATCTACCTTCAGGCCCTAGCACGACCTCTACCTCTCGCAGGAGATACTACTAGGGGCTCGGGCTGTTGGTCAGATGATGAAGCAGCACGTGTTCTCACCATCTATGAGAGAAAAGAGTAGAAGTTCAATTAGCATTGAGAAATCATGTCGCACGACAGGAAAGAATAAATGTAAAATTTCTCCTAACTATGTAGCCTCTGGGGGATAAACACAGACGTCTCTGTATCGATATCTCAGACTCTATTGTCCGTGAATTGTGAGACCTAAGTAACCTAGAGCTCTGATACAAACTTGTCACGACCTACATATCCCAATCACTAGAGTCATAATGGTGCCTACTAATAAAAGCTAGGCAAGCAAATCATTCAAAATACTTTACCTTTTTCCATTTTCAATCCATTAATAGTTGTGATTTAACATTATATAAACAACAGAAATAAAATAAGCGGAGGGATGAAATTTAACAATTTTAATAATAATTTCGATTCAGATTCATAACAAAACTACCCACAACTGGTGTCACAATCTCATAGACTGTCTAGGAATACTACAAATAGGGGTTCTAAAGATAAATACGAAACTACTTATGAAATACATAAAAAAAATAATAGGGAAAGACAGAAGGAGATGGCAACGCCTACAGACGCTTACAGGACTACCTCGGGTCGCTTGAATGGACTGAAGACAACAACCTCACTGCATTCCAAAAGCTGCAGACCGGGATCCGCACACAATGCGGAGTGTAGTATCAGCACAACCGACCCAATGTACTGGTAAGTGCCTAGCCTAACCTCAACAAAGTTGTGACGAGGCTAGGATAAGACTACCAAATAAACCTGTGCAGTTAAATAATATGCAGTGGAAAATTAAAGGTAGAAATTTACAGTTAAAGATAGGAGGGGGAAAACATGTTGCGGGGTATATCAAGCAACCACAGAAAAACCAATAGAGAAATGCAAGGAACACTATAATTAAATTGTCAGGAAGGATAAGAAAAATAAAAAACATGTGCACAACATCTTCCTTCGTGCTTTTACTCTCATTCTCGCCATAAGAATCAATATTCACTTTTATCATTTCTTGTTGCGACATGCAATTTTATCCCAAATCATATACTACCGTTGCGGCATGCAACCCGAGTCCAAATCATGTAATACCGCTGCGACGTACAACCCGATCCCAAATCATATAATACCATTGGGGAATATAACGGTATGGCAACCCGACTTGGGCGTAAGCCCAGAATAGAATTCCGAGGTCCCAAGCCCGAGAAATAAATTTTTAAGAAAATTGTTTAACTAAAATTTTAAGAGTTTTGGAAAATTTGAATGTGTTTGAATCTGGTGGTATCGGGCCCATATTTTGATTCCGGAGCCCGGTATAGGTCTTATATGGTATTTAAGTTGTGCTTGTAAAATTTAGTAAGAAACAGAGGTCAATCATGTGATTCGGACCTTTAGTTGTAAAATTTGAAACATTGAAAGTTCTTGAGATTTTCTTTTATTTTGATGCTAAACGTGTTGTTGTTGATATTATTTTGGTGATTTGATCGCACAAGCAAGTCTGTATAATATTTTTGGACTTGCGTGCATGTTTTAATTTGGAACCCCAAGGGCTCGGGTGAGTTTTGGATAGGCCACGGAATGAAATTGGACTTAGGAGCAAGTGCTGGTATCTGGTATTTTTGCCCAGACAATTACGAGATCAGGCTTCGCAATTGTGAAGAGGACATGCTTGGTAATTGCGACCCCACTGTCGCAAGTGCGAACCAAGCCTGGGTAGGCCTTGGTCGCAAATGCGACCATTTCTCGCAATTGCGATGTCGCAAATGCAACAGGTCCTTCGCAAATGTGAGGGTGACCGGATTTCCCTCGGTCGCAAATGCGACATATTCTTCACACTTGCGAAGTCAGCAGGTCCTGAAGGGATTGTCAATCGCGAACCCTGGTCGCAATTGCGATATAAGAGACCTGCTAAATGAATTTCAGATGGGATTTCAACCATTTTTACAACTTTTTAAAATCTAAACTCTCTTGGACGATTTTCTAAATAAGAGTTCTTCTCCAAATCAATTGTAAGTCATTTCTAACTCATTTTCTTTAATCTATAAAATCTTTCACATGATTTCAGTCCAAAATCAAGGGATTTTCATGGGGGAAATTGGTTATATTGGCTATAACTTAGGTCCGATTTCAAGACAAATTATATATTTGAGTTCGTGGGTGAATGCGTAATCGTGTTTTTGTTCGAACCTCGTATTTTGACCATGTGGGCCCGATGTTGATTTTTGACCTTTTGGGGAAATCATTGGAAATTTTTTTTTCCTGTATTAGAATTGATTCATTTAGCATTTATTGATATCGTTAGGTAAATTGTGGCTAGATACAAGCGAGTTAGTGGTGGAATCAAGAGGTAAAGCAGTAGTTGAGGCTTAACTGTGTTTGTGGCTTTGAGGTAAATGTTTTGTCTAATGGTATGATTTGCCTACCCAGGCTTGGTTCGCACTTGCGACATTGGGGTGGAAATTACCAAGCATGTCCTCTACACAATTGCGAAGCCTGATCTCGCAATGGCCTGGGGAAAAATACTAGATACCAGCACTTGCTCCTAAGTCCAATTTCATTTCGTGACATATCCAAAACTGACCCGAGCCCTCGGGGCTCCAAACCAAACATGCACGCAAGTCCAAAAACATTATACATACTTGATTATGCGATCAAATCATCAAAATAGTATCAACAACAACAAGTTTAGCATCAAAATAATAGAAAATTTCAAGAACTTTCAATGTTTCAAATGTTACAACTAAGGGTCCGAATCACGTCATATCACCTCTGTTTCTTACCAAATTCTACAAGCACAACATAAATACCATATAAGACCTGTACCGTGCTCCGGAATCAAAATATGGGCCCGATACCACAAGATTCAAACACATTCAAATTTTCAAAAACTCTTAAAATTTCAGTTAAACAACTTTCTTAAAAAATTTATTTCTCGGGCTTGGGACCTCGAAATTCAATTCCGGTCTTACGCCTAAGTCCCATATTTCCCTACGAACCCTCAGGGACCATCAAATCACGGGTTCGGGTTCGGGTCCGTTAACCCAAAATGTTGACCGAAGTCAACTTAATTTTTCTTAGAAGCAAAATTTATCATCTTTCACATATTTTCACATAATGGCTTCCTGGATACACTCCCGGACTGTGCACGCAAATTGATGTGAGGCAAAAGGAGGTTTGAAGGCATGGAAATATAGAATTTACTTTCAAATAAGTGATGACCTTTTGGGGCATCACAACAGACCTCTGAATTAACTTCCGATCGCTCTCCCAAGCCAGAATCATCATATGGAGCTATTTCCATACTCGGAATCCCAAACGGACATTGATAACACTGAAATGCACCTCAACCCAAACTTATGAAATTCTTCCCAAAATGCTAACTTCCACAATGTCACACCTCCTTTTTACGAGCCTTTACTATTTACTATACCCCGTAAAGGGTATAATAATAAAAGGAAGGAGTTTTTTCCACTTTAAGGACAGTCGGAACGGGATTTATTTATTTAGTTTCAGAGTCGCCACTTGGGAAAATGATGGTGTCCCAAGTCACCGTATGAATCCCGAACCGAGAAAAGTTTGACTTTGTTTCAGTCTGCGAACTAGAAATCCGGATAAGAACTTCTGTTAATCCGGGAGAAGGTGTTAGGCACTCCCGAATTCCGTGGTTCTAGCACGGTCGCTCAACTGTTGTATTGATTTTTATCTGATTTCATATGTCCTATTTTTATGTGCATTTAGTATTTCGCTTTATAATTCATAGAATTGCAACGTCGTGAAAATGTATTTCTTACCACGCTGTACCGGTACGCCCGTGACTTTTAACACATTTCGACTTCGTTGAGACTTGGATTTGGATCACATAAATGTGCATCCGTATTATGAAGGTAATATTATTATAAATCATGCCTAAAGTATCTACGTCTTGTTAACTTTGGAAAAGTTCGTGAAATTTGCTAAATGGACCTTTCAAATCTAATATTTTTCTTTTAACAATCGTTGAGGGCCCCGCAGCTATGTTATAATTTTAGCGAGGCTCGTCTCATCATTTTAGTTAAAGGACAACTTAAAAGTAATTATAATTATCTAAATAATTTTTTGTCTCTAAAATGAAAGGAAAATCCTAGTTATTTATTATTTCTGAAATTATTTTAATTTGATTTATAAATTATCACATCTTTGGGCCTTGATCATGGATATTCATGCAAACGAAAATTCTGAATCGGTCAAAATCGTATGAGCAAACTGTGTCTAAAACTGGGCCTATTAAGGCCACAGTGGCTTGAAAAGGGCCTTTCGTTTCTGAACATCAGACTGAGTCCAAACGCTATCACATAGGGCCCAATGTTGAGCCCAAAATTCATTATACTTAATTCGTAAAGTAAATACTACTTCATACAAACTCAATTAGAGGTTTAATCCATATTACTAATGTCCTTTAATATTAACGGTTAACCACTGAAAACTAACAAGGACTACTTTCAATTTTCATTTGAAACTTAAATGTATTAGCAACAACTTTATAGACTAGATAAATTCTACTGATTTATTAGAGAAAATGAATATGTAATCTATGAGAATTCCTATTATAACAAACTTTGTATCAAATCACTAATCCTATTGGAATCATTTAGACAAATGAAATTTAATCAACTATTCCAGCAAACTTGCATCTAATACTAATAATCATCACATTTGTATTCGGATTTTGACATAACTACAGCTTCATAGGCTAAATAGTTACAAAAACAGTCCACAGCTCAGTCAATTTAATTACAATACTCGATATTAAGGAATGTAAAGCTATTTCATTTTTCTGCTAATGTTCCTATTCTGAACCTACAAAGCTAATGCTAGTGTTTATCAGAGATATAAAGCTAAATCGAAATTCATAAAAGAGTTTCAGTTATACAGTCCTTTATACATTTTGCAATGAGACTATAGATCAAAATACAGTTAACACTAATGATTTCAACGAACAAGCAACAGAGATGAACTTCATTCATTCAAAGCTTGAAGGATACAATTGTGTACCTGAGATAAAAGTTCAGGAAAGAAGCGAATTAGATCTCTAGCAGCAAAGTAACAGAATCAGCACAAAACAGCTCCAAACACAGCTTCAAATATCCAGATTTAAACCACAATAGTGACAGAAGTCCACAGAACCAAGCACTCAATTAACACGACATCATTTCAACCAAATTTGATCACCAGAGATCACCAGAATCATCTAACAAACTTCAACTTGATTTCAAAACTAATAAACCAGTGAGACTTTGCACTTTTCTACTGTTTTCGATATTTTTGAGTTTTGAAAAGAGTTAATTTCGGAGATGAAGACCTAGAATAGCAGAATTATTTCAAAGAGATTTCAGATTGCTCCTCCCAAAACCTTGTAAAATGCTTTTAGAATTTTTAGGGTTCCGAAAACTCTCTAATGAAGGCAAATACATGCCTATTTATAGACTTAAATGGGAGGGAACTTCAGATTTCAATTATTTGCTCATTAGTCCTCTAATTTCTAACTTGTTGCACAAGTAAGTGCAATTGTTTATTTAAAATGTACACTACAGCCCTTTCTAGAATGTTCTAGCTAATTCTACCATATTCCTACCCCTTTGTAATACCCATTATGCCCTCACTTCAATTTAAAAATTACTTAATTGCCTTTTTTACTACCCATATTACCCTTGTCTCCTTAGTCTTATTACTATTACCCCATTTTCTATACCCAGAATGCCCCTACTTCTTATGGTTTATTACTAAGGGCCCTTTTTAAGATTCCCAAAATACCCCTGCATTTTAAATGTTTTACTAAGTAACCGAGCACTTTTCCCATCCTTTCATCCCATGAATTATTTATTTGAATTTTATCATAAACTAACTGATTATTCAGAATTTAATCAAATTTAACTATTGAATTTATTAATAACTAAGGGACTAACAGCTATAACCAATTCGAATAACTAATCTCAAAATATACTAACAAACATTCGAACTAATTAGTGCTGATTAATCTCAAACTAATTAAATCTAACAATTAATAGAATCGACTAATTTCAGAAAAGTGAAACAAACAAATAAAATCATTCTAAAAATCAAATTAATATCTAATTACTTATAAAATCAGTAGGTTTTAACAAAAACAGAATTTTAAAAGTCAAGAAATGGAAAACAAGCAAAAACTCATACAAAAACTACATGCACGAAATAGAAAACCAAGGAACAGAGGTAATATATAAAAAAAAGAAGAAGAAACTTAGCTTTGGAATTTTTTAACGGACAGTTTTTTTTTTGAGTTTTCTTTTTAGTCGTGAAAGATTTCCAGAGTTCTTCAGAGGTCTTGGCATCGATTTCTTGAATTTCTTGGTCACCGGCGAACCTTAGATCTTATTTCGAGCCGTTTCAGTGACTTTTTAGGGCTCGAAACTTGTTACAATAGTGATGAGGGTGGTAAAGGGGTGGTTTGGTATGATTTTGGACTTGATTGGTCGAAGTGGTGTTCGCCGGAGTGGGGTTCCGGCGACATTTAAACTAATATTCGAAGAGATCTAGGCGTGTTCGAGGAAAAAGATTTAGAGGGGTGGAAAGGGGAAGCCTAGATGGTTCTGGGGTGTTAAGGGTGGAAGCAGAAGCTAACATGGTGTTCGCCGGAGTAGGGTTCCGGCGACACTTGAACGAATATTCGAAGGGATGTAGCCTGTTTCGAAGGAAACTGGTTATGGGGGGTGGAAGAGGAGACTCAGGGCTTTTTGTGGTGTTATTGGTGGGGTCATCGGCGTAGGTTACGTCTCCCGCCGGTATGGTTCCGGCGGGGTTGGTGAGAGGCGAAGGGGGAAAGAAGAGGCGGCTAGGGTTTTGGTGTATAGATGAAAGAGATGACAAATGAACGGGTATAATGTATTTTGTATATTTAAAACCTTTAGACTGTTAGGGACCGTTGGATTAGATTTAATTGACGGCTGAGATTTATTGGCATATACACGACGTCGTTTGGTTTAGTGATGATTCAATCCTGGCCTTTGGATTATTTGAATGAACGGCCATGATTTGATGACTGAAACGTCGTCGTTTGGTTTATTAATGGGCTTGTATTCCTGACTGTTCGATCAAGAATTTTAACGGCCCAGATTTATTGGTCTTATACGATGTCGTTTGGTTTTAGTGCCAAACAGACGGGTAATATATTTGGGCCTGGGTCAATTATATTAAATGAATTTGATTTTTTGGGCCACTGAATTTTTCATCCCAATTTATGTATATGTATATGACTTATCTTGTATTTCTTTTGTATTTTATTTACTTTATATTTTTGTATTTTCCTTTTGTATTTATTTACCTTTTTTTTGTATTTCTTTCTTGTATTTTCTTTTATTCTATTTTTTGATTTTTTGCTAATTTTAAAAGTAATTAATTTTTATTTTTTATGGTATTTTTCAATTAAAAATAATAAAATGCTATTTTGATTTTTCTTTAATTTGTTTTCAAAAATGTATTAATGCCAAAATTGAAAAATTAAAATCCTAATACTCCTGCGTATTTTGTATATATTTTTATGAATTATTATGCAACTAATTAATCACAAAAAATGCCACAAATATTTGAAATTTTTTTAAAAAAAATCATTTTGTTTAGATTTTGGGAATAATTTGCTTAGGGCAAAAATCACATGCTTACAGCTGCCCCTCTTTGCTCGGGAACACGCAAAGTTTCAGTGCAAAGATAAGTGAGTAGGTATGAGGGATTTTTGCCCGTTCGCATATTCTGTATGAAGCATTTTTTTAAAAGTATGACCGCATCCTGCTTCAGAGATTGCCTACATATCCTGGGCTAAACAGGAATCAGGTTAGTGTAGTTCAGGAGTGTCTGGTAGCGGGACTACCAGGAGCTGTGATCTTATTGCTGTTGCTGTTGTTACTGCTTGCTGACCCCTTATTACACCGTTATAAAGATAAAAG
>MU790167.1:5426-38500 GCA_026770625.1 Nicotiana glauca
TAGAACCACGGAATTCGGGAATGCCTAACACCTTCTCCCGGATTAATAGAATTCCTTACCTAGGATTTCTAGTTCGCAGACTGTAACAGAGTCAAACTTTCCTCGGTTCGGGATTAACCCGGTGACTTGAGACACCATTATATTCTCAAGTGGCGACTCTGAAAAATTTAAATAACTAATCCCGTTCCGACCGTCCTTTAATTGGAAAAACTTTTTTATTTATATCCTTTCGCCGGGGTGTAAGCGCCGTAAAAAAGAGGTGTGACACCACTCATTATAAGCGTTGATATAGTATTTGTTTTGGCACGGGTGGAGTATGATGTTGAGCATGATTATGCAATAGTTAAAAGCATGTTGACATGTATTTGCACATTAAGAAAGCAATAAATACAACAGTTTCATAATTTAAAGCAATAAAGAAAAGAAAACAAGAAAGATATGTCAGTTTAGCTTCTAAAGAAGGAATTAAATTCTTAAAGGAATTAAACAGATAATTGCACATAGAGAGAGATACAAATTCACAAGAATAATCTAAAATGATAAGAGTCTAAAATCCTCACCAGAGTCGCCATGCTTTCGCGCCCCCTTTTTCCTTTGTGAAAATCGGGCTTATGCCATTCGGGTGGGACAACTCTTTCCTTTTGGGAAAGAGGTTTGCAACTTTGAAGAGTCGCCACCTAACAATTTTAAGGTGCGTTAGGGCACCTATGGGGTTCAACTGTAACTACATTTTTTATAACTAGAGATAGGGTAAGAGCTTGAAATTATCCCAAGGGGAAGGTGTCAGGCGCCCTTCAGGATCCACTAGTGTGGTTCCCGGCCAGATAATTCTTTGTGAATTTGTGCAATTAGCACGTAAACAAACAAGGCTCAAATAGAAAGGGTTTTCAATACACAAGTGTTTGAAAATGATAAAATAAAACAAAGTTTTGAAAGAGTTATAATTAAGCATGCTAATGAATATAAAGGGGGTCCTAGGTTTATTTGTAATATGGATCACATCAATGCAATGCCCGGTAACCACTCCTCAAAAGAGGGGATACACATGGTATTAACATGCCGGTCATCATATCCATATCTACCCTTCCCACCTTGTTAAGGTATTAAAACGCGGATTGGTCTCGACCTCTATTGCATGCTATTACCCGTCCCATTTCTATTAGTCCCGGAGGAATTTAGGACTGCTATTCCTATAAGAGGGAGGATTTTAGGCTGACTCTTGGGTTTTAAAGGTAAAAGACTAAGGCGACATTCAAAACACATAGGACTGCTTATTAGGGGAAACATGTAAACAACTAAGAGACTCATATATACCTCCTCAAGTAAAGCACATAAATAGCATGACTTAAACACATTTAGGGTCAGAATTTAAAGTACTAAGACAAGGGAGTTTTAGTTGTTGAAGGAGACCCATTTATTATATAACTCAGATAAGAAGTCTGAATTAGGCTTGCCTTCTGGTTGTAGTAGTTTCTAATTAAACAAAGGCATATTTAGTTTTATGATTATTACCTAAGGCTTGCGTAAGTGTGTATTGATGATATCCTATAAGCATGATATCTATTACTGATTCAAAATGGCAAAGCAGTAACTGTTTTAAACGAGCGCTTTGGATCCTATAGGTTGCTTTCTAAACCGCACTAATGAAAGGAGTGAGTTGTTTAAATAGTATGAGTCAAACTGATTTTTAACTAAACTAGTTTCAGATCTTATAGACATAATCTCCATTGTTGCTGATTTTAATCCCTATAGACACGGTATCTAGTAAAGGCTGATTTGGTCCTATAGGCATGATATCTAGTGAAGTGGAGTAGGCAGGATTTATTTGATCACAGCGAAATTCCTATAGGCATAATTTCTATAAAATATTGATATTAACATTATAGGCATGACATCTAGTTTCGAATCTGATTTTAACTTTATAAATATGATGTATGATTATCGCCATTAGACCTTATAGGCATGATTTCTAAGTGTGGAAGTAAACATGCAGAACTTTATTAAACAGATCCTATAGACAGAATATCTAAATGTGGAAGTAAAACGTGCATAACTTGTTAAAAACAGATCTTATATGCAGGATATCTAAATGTGAAGTAAGACGTGCAGAACTTATTAAAACAGATCCTATAGGCAGGATATCTAAATGTGGAAGTAAAACATGCAGAATTTGAAAGCATCTCCTATAGGCATGTTATCTACCCTCCTAATAGCTAAAACATACATAATTACCCCATCCCTTTTCACTAGCCAGCCCCAATATTTATTTACAAATTATTACAGACCAAGTACTGAATTACAAAAGAAGTATAGAAATAAGAAATTACAACCAAAAGAAGCCTGATCTTGACTTCCTATCTGAATTAAATAATTAATCACTACAAATGCCACTTGTTTCAAAGCCTTTCTCAGACCTAGGTGTGTCAAAGTTCCCTAAGGGTCTCAAGGGACCCCGGGCAGTGCTTACACCCAGGTTTGCATAACCAGATAGAGATGAGTGCAACGTGGAAGGGCCAGCCCTTATGTATCCAAGTTAAGAGGGAGGTCAAGGGTCCCAAGGCAAGGCTCACACAAGAGTGGTAGAACTTAGGTTCTAGGAATATAGTGAAAGTGAAAAACAAAGAGATTTATTTAAAACTAGACTGGGAAATAGTAAGTGAGAAGGGTGATTTGAAAACAGTAGTAGTGAAACTCAAGCTACACAGAATCAGTAATTGCAAAAAGGGGTCAGGGGGTTTTGGGAATACATTGCATGAAGCATATGACCCTAGGAGGGGTCAGGTTTGGACATGCACAGCAATAGATGATGCTGACATGCTTACAAACTAGCCAGAGAATAAAAACACAAAGAGGGGATGTGGGGTTTGGGATTCACACACATTAGAGAGCATTAACTTAAAAAAGGAAGGGAACACATTGCCATATGCTAATAAATCAACTTGATTGCAGAATCATAAGCAGAAGTGGGCAAGCATGAAGAAGTTGAAATAATTATAGAAATATGTTGTTGTTGATGCTAAAAATTAACAAGGACATATCAGTAAGAAGCAAAGTGCAGAAAGAAAAAAGTAAACAAATTCCCATAGCCTAGACTTGGCTTTCAGCCGGCTAGACAAAGCAGTAGCACAAGTAGTAACAGAGAAAAGAGAGAGTTTTAAGTGAAGTGTATGTTCTGAACTCAGATAGTTCGTGTGTGTTAAAGAAAAGAGGGTTGAGTATTTATAGTTTTTGAACACAAGTGGTAAGTAAGGTAATAAGTAAAGGCTTAACACAAACATAGAAACAATCACAAATTAGAATCAATTAACACAAGTGATTCCCTTTAATTAAGGAATCACTGTTTAACGAGCAGTAGCAGGTTTTAATTAAGGAAAGAAAATCAGTTTGAGGACAGATTGATTATTTCCATATAAGGGGTAGTAAAAGCATGAAGTAAACAATCAAGTCTAAGTACGAAAATAAGCTTATTTTTGGGAAAGGATTCAGCAAGGTAAAATATCATAGAAAAGGAAATGAGTCAATTAACTTTAAACAGATGAGTAGATATTAGGGCTTGTAAGAAAACCTTTGCATTCAGTCTCAATATCAAGATCAATCAAGGAAGATCAATCAGTATATAAATAGAGTGAATAGAAGCATCAGACATGCGAGGCCAAGCATATTGGCAAAGGAGATAGTACAAACATACAATAGTAGCAGAAATAAGCATAGGATTCAGTAGTGAAAAAATATTCGAAGCTCAGTAGTCAAGTATGTCAAGTCACATAGAATCAACAGTAAAGAAGAACATAGTATCACGTAAGAGAAATCAGAAACAAGTAAGGTCTCACAGTAACAAGTGAGGCAAAACTTCTGAGAAATTAGGTTTTAACAGAAGTCGAGCTAAAAAGATAGTAAAATTCAGAATAAGATAAGTCACATAAAGAAAAAAGAGTTTGAAATAAGGAACCTTTAATCGAGTCCAGTATACTTTCAAACAAACAGTCTCAGACCAAAATTCCTAGGATTTTCTGCAATAATCGAGTTTAAAAGATGGTAAAACTCAAAATCAAATAAGTCAAACAAGAACGAAGAACTTAATCGAGCAAATACACATTTAAGCAAACAATTTCCAGAACTCGGATAAGACTAAAAGAACTAGGGTTTTTAACATGATGAAATAGATAAAAGAACAACATGAGCAAATAGCAAAATCGTCAAACAACATTAAGATCAGAGATGAAAACCTAGAGGAAAAACCCTAATCGTTGGAAAAACGAAGAGTCGTTTTGAAAGAAAAGTTGAAGAACCTTCGAGAAAACACTTAAAAAGTTCATAGGAGGCACATATCTAAGATAGATCTGAAATAAATTGGAAGGTCTTAGAGATTAGGGTTTCAGAAAATCCAAAAGAAATGAGAAAGATCTCGAAAGTTAACGATCTAACCTGAAAAGTCAAGGGCCTGCCTTGAAAGGCCATGAATGGCCGGAGAAAGGTCGTTGATGGCTGGAGAAAGGCCATAAACAACAGTAGAGCAAGGAGTGGACCAGACTCCTTCGAGGTATGGTCATGAAACCACAAAACCAAACACCCAGGAGCCATAGAAGGCTGGTACATGTCCCAAATGACCATGAGGGACTATGGATTAGGTAGATATTAGGGTAGGATTAGAGGGCGGCAGCTAAGGTTCAGGTGGGGTTTCAGAGAGAATTGAGAGAGAAGAGGGATTCAAGGGCGGCGGTAGGTGAAAAATTATTTAGGTTTAGGGGTCGTTTAGGGTTAAAAAGGAAAGGGGGCTGGTGGCCGTTGATCATTTTGATCAACGGCCTGGATTGAATAGGGTAGGTAGGGGATTCGGGTTGGGTTATTTAAATTGGGTCGAGGTCGGGTTTTAAACGGAATTGGCTGGGCAATTGGGGTCAAATTTAGGATACAATTGAAATGTAAATGAGCTATTATTTAATTAGCCAATTTTCCCCTTTTAAAATTATAAAAATAGTAAATTAGTTTCTAGAAATAAATTGAAACTACTAAAATAATTTATGATATATTATTGACACTTTAAAAATATAGGACTTGATTTTATGAATACAAACGCAATCAAATCATAGAAGAGGCTAGTATTGAAATTATGCACCTTAGCTTTGAAAAAATACTAAATAAATTTTTTAAAATATTCCAAAATTAATTTAGCTATATTTTAACTTAAATATGAAAATCCAATAGATGATTTATCAAAAATAATAATTTTGGAAATGGTTATTGGGTTTTTATGGATAAAAAGGGAAATAAATTGATTTAAGAGCCTTTAAAAATTATGAAAAAAATAATACAACACTTGAATATGCTTAAATATACATATATATGCCATTTTGAAGTTATTTTGCATATAGAAAAATATATAGGAAAAAATTGGGTGTCAACACCCCTGTATGACTATTGAATTCTGAAAACTAGCTATGTGTGATCTTTTCCTAAGGTGTTTAAACTTGTTTACTACTCCAACCTCCTTTCAAGCAATCTATGTTTCTTTAATAAGTGCTTTCAAAGTAGACTTCCCAATACAGTCTTTAATAACTCTTTCAAACTTGTGTCATGCACTTCCACTTCACTCTTAGTTAATAAGTTATGCCCCCTCTGGTATGTGTACTGCCTTGGGATTCTCTTGAGATCCCTCTGAACTCTGGCATAATGAGGCTGGCCTTTCCACACTGCACTGGTTCAATGCTTGGTTACTAAGTGTAGATGTAAGCATTGCTCGGGGTCCTTGAGACTCTTAGGGAACTTTGATGCACCTAGACTCTGATTTGTCTATGGAAATGAGGCTTGTGAGACCATTAGAGGCTTTTGAAAACTTGGGCCTAATTGCAAGCTCCCTATAGAATAGCTTCTTGATTTTCTATTTCAATTATGTAATTCATTCATCAGCTTGTAATAATTTGTAAATAGGTACTTGGGGGTATTTAGTAAAAAGGTTGGGTAGATGTATACTTTTTGGGGTAATATGGGTAGAAATCCTGCTCTTAGGATTTTACTTTTCAAATCTTCCTGTTTTACTCAATAGAAAACATGTTCATAGGGTTTTACTCTTGTGGAATCTGATTGCTTTTGCATAATAGAGATCATGCCTATAGGATTTCACTTCTAATTTCGTTTGCATCCAATAGAAACCATTCCTATAGGGTTTCATTTCTAATTTCGTTTGCATCAAATAGAAATCATGCCTATAAGGTTTCACTTCCAATATCGTCTGCATTAGATAGAAACCATGTTCATAAGATTCTGCATTTGTCATGTTAGAGACCACGTTTCTAGGTTCCAAACCATCATGTCTTAAATAAATCCAAGTATTGATACCATGCCTATAGGACTTAATTCCGATTCAGTTCTAATAAGTCTTTCCTCATGTTACTACATATTGACTAAAACCAGTAATACGCCTAGCCACCATGCCTATAGGGATATATGTTCGTAACTATGTCTGATAATTTAATTAGCCTAATAAATCAATTTCACTTCGCCTAGTTTACTTCTTAAAACCGATCTTATTAAGTGTCAACATTTCCTGAAACCAGTTCCTTCGAAATTGCTTTAATGTCATTAGATAACCTGCCTATAGGTATTAAAAGGGTCTATTCTGAAAACCTGTTTGTTTCTGCATTAATATATACACAATACTGCATGTAGGCAAGCCTTAGGGAATTTTCAAAAACTGCATTTCCCTGAAGCTGTTTCTGTCGTTTAATGTTTCTGATTCTAATAAGCTTTTAAACAAGAGAATCCCTAGACGGATACTAAGTTACAACTTCTGGGTATAAAGTTTGGTCTGTTTCTGCATATTCACTTAGAGATCTTGCTTTAGGACTTTAATTAATAATGACCTTAATTATGTCTGAGACGTGCTGCTTCTATGTATGCTTGAGGAGGAAACTGTGAGCCCCTTAATTGCTCCTATTACGTGAAAGTCCTAAATGTTTTGACTGTCGCCTTACAATTTTTGCCTTTTAAAACTTTAGGGGCACGTCTAGAACCACCTATAGGTAGAGGTCCTAACACCCTCCGGGACCACTAAGAAGGGACGGGTAGCAGCACGCAATAGGAATCAGTGACCAAACACTCTCTTTGCATGACCAATAGGGGATGGGAAGGGTAGATCTAGGATATGATAACTACGTGTTAATGTCACGTGTAGCCCCTCATTGAGGAGTGTCTACCAGACATTGCGTGGGGTGATCCTGTATGATAAACAACCTAGGACCCCTCCTTGCCCAAATCCTCTCCTTGTCCAAACCTTTGTTTTATAATTTGTTCAAATCTTTATTTCACTACTTGAATTGTTCAATGTGCTTTACAAAACACTTATCTGATTCAACTATTTGTATGGATTAATTTTTGAATATAAGTTTGACCGGGACCCACAGTTGTGGACCAAGAGGGGTGCCTAACACCTTTCCCTCGAGGTTACTTCGAGCCCTTAACCAAATCTCTAGTAATGCGAACCAACCCCAAGATTTAATTACTCCAGGTGCCCTAACACACCTTAATTCGTTAGGTAGCAACTCTTCAAATACCCAATTTCCAAAAGCAAATGAGTCATTACACCCCGTGAATGTCGAAACCCAGACTCCTTCCCGCGGAGGAAAAAGGGGCGCGATAGTATGGTGACTCTGCTGGGGATATCTTTAAGCTCTTACCATNCGCTTTACAAACCACTTATCTGATTCAACTATTTGTATGGATTAATTTTTGAATATAAGTTTGACCGGGACCCACAGTTGTGGACCAAGAGGGGTGCCTAACACCTTTCCCTCGAGGTTACTTCGAGCCCTTAACCAAATCTCTAGTAATGCGAACCAACCCCAAGATTTAATTACTCCAGGTGCCCTAACACACCTTAATTCGTTAGGTAGCAACTCTTCAAATACCCAATTTCCAAAAGCAAATGAGTCATTACACCCCGTGAATGTCGAAACCCAGACTCCTTCCCGCGGAGGAAAAAGGGGCGCGATAGTATGGTGACTCTGCTGGGGATATCTTTAAGCTCTTACCATAACAAACTTATGAATTAGTCCAAGCATGCTCTATCCCATAACCTTAACCTTATTTGAATTCGAGTGTTTATTTTAAGCATTTATGATTCCTTTATTACCCTAAAAACTAACTTGTCTCCTTGTTTTCCTTTCTCTGTAACTGTCTTTTCAATTATTTAAATGCTGTATTTATTTCTTCCTACGTGAAAATGCTTGCCTACATGTCATTAACTGCTGCATAAATCATGATCTGCATCATATTCCACTCGTGCGTATCATATCCTATAGCAACGCTTTAATGCACTCTTCCTATTTACTACCCTTAAATTTGGAAAAGGCTTATTTGCGGTAAAACCAGTCGATCAGCGGTGCAGTCGATGGTTTTGTGCCTTCCCCCTCAAGTCGTCCGCTTGAGGGTACCAGTCGGAAACCACTCGAACATCCGTTGTACTTGGTCCTCAGTCAGATTCTCGAAGAGCTCGACCCATTATCTGGCATTCTCCGGTTGGGCGAACATATTGGGCATGTAATTCATTCGCTTCGGATGATGGAAAGAAATATGATCATCCCAGTCCCTTCGCTGAATCTCTTATCGATATTGACCCTTTTGGAGATGCTCTATGAGCCAAAGTTGAAGTAGCAAATTGCAGCCTTCGAAGTGTTTGGCTCCCTATTGACACTTCTCTAAGGCTCGGTATATTTCCGCAATGATCATGGGCACAATGCTGAATAGTTGCCCGCCAATTCCTTCCATTATGGTCTTAGTTACCATAGCCAGTCTGGTGTGGATTCTTGCTTTCTTCATTGGAAACACGATCAACCCCAGGAAAAAAAACATGAATATAAAGACCCTTCGGTGAATATGCCCTAATGATGTGATGGAAAACTAGTCAGGACAGGTACGTTAGGATTTGCTGTGACCGTACCTCTCATACAAATAGTCAAATGGGATATAGGATTCTTTTAGGCATGTCGGTTCTGGATTCTTCTTCGGACCCATCATTTCGAGGAAGCCCCTGCCCTTACGGTTTCCAGGCATCAACAAACTTGGAGTCTCCCATACCAGACCGGCTAACCCTCATATCTCTTCTAATACGGGTGTCATTTCAATGTCCCCAAAACGCAACACAACCCTTTCACAATCCCAAAACAATGTAGCAGTTTCTATGATCTTGTTGTTGGGTTGGATTTCCAAAAGGGATGGTAGATTCCCCAGATATTTTTGGATGAGAGTTTGATCACTAGAGTTAAGATCTCTCCACCAACTTAGCAACCTTGGATAGATGTTGGTGACCATGCCGAATCTAGGGACTTCGTGCCTCATATTTCTGCAAGGCAAATAAGGTTAGGCCCTTACCCCCACCGGACTCGACTATTAATACTAACAACTAGCATGACGCATTTTAGTTCTCCAAATAAATACACAGAACGTGGTGATGTCTGTTTGGGTTTAGGAAAACCCAGTGGACTTTTGACAAGGCTATCTTAAAGAGTCATTATGCGGACAACATAACTGACTCGGTTAGATTTGAACATGATGTATGCATAATTTAAATAGAGTAAGGTTTCTATGGGGTTTTAGACTGGTAACCTTGAGCGGACAACTCAAGGGGAATGGCACGGAACCGTCAAATACACCATTGATCGACTCGTTTTACCGCAAATAAGCCTTTCTGAATTTAGTGGGTAATAATATAGAAAGAGCGCAACCACTTATTATAAGTGTTGCTATGGGATTTGTTTGGTATGAGTGGAATATAATTTTGGCCATGATTATGCAATAATTAAAAGTATGTTGTCATATATTTGCATGTTAAGAAAGCAGTAAATACAACAATTTCATAATTTAAAGCAGTAGTAAAGGAAAGAAACAAAGAAGACCAGTCAGTTTTGCAATTGAAGAGGAAATTGAATGCTTAAAGGAATTAAACAAGTAATTGCACATAAGGGAGGGTACAAATTCACAATAACAATCTGAAATGGTAAAAGCCTAAATATCCCCAGCAGAGTCGCCATGCTGTCGTGCCCCTTTTTTCCCTCCTCGCGTCGGGAGAATCGGGTTAATGACATTTTGACAATTCATTCCTTTTGGGAATTGGTTTTCTTTGAAGAGTTTATGGTGCATTAGGACACCTACGGGGTTTAATTCTAAGTTCGTTTGATAACCTGAGATAGGGTAAGGGCTTGAAATTATCCTAATTTGACATACAAGCAAATAATCCTCAAATAGTAAACAACCGTTTGAAAGTAAACAAAGTATGAAAGAGCAATTACAATTGATTTTAAACAAGGAATTGCAATGCTTTTAAAAGAAAGGGAAGATAAAGGAAGGGGGTCCTAGGTTTATTAAAAATATGGATCACATCAATGCAATACCCGGTAATCACTCCTCAAAAGAGGGGCTATATGTGGTATTAGCGCACCGGTCATCATATCCATATCTACCCTTTCCTACCTTGTTTAAGGTACTAAAGCACGGATTGGTCTCGGACGCTATTGCATGCTATTACCCCTCCCATTCCTATCAGTACCTGAGGAATTTAGGACTACTATTCCTAAAGGGGAGGGATATTAGGCTGATTTTGGTTTCAAAAGGTAAAAATCTAAGGCGACATACAAAATAAATAATACGGCATGTTAAGGGAAACATGTAAACAAGTAAAGGATAATGTATACCTCCTCAAACAAATACATAAATAGCATGACTTGCACATACATTTAGGGTATAATAAAAAAATACTAAAGATGAGGGGAGTTCAATTGTTGAAGCAGACCAGCTTAATACATAACTCAGATACGAAGTCCGAATCGGGCCTGCCTGTTGGTTGTAGCAATTTCAAAAGGTGGATTCAATTTTGTTGTTATTACCTTAAGGCTTACCTAAGTGTTTGGGTGAGCTCTTAGGAACATAATATCTACTTACTAATTTAGAAGTGTAGCAAAGCAGAACAACTTTTAAATGAATGGTTTGAGACCCTATATGCATGCTTGATAGACCTCGTTAAATAAGGAAATCAGATTATTCAAAACTGATTCAGAATAAGCTAGTTTTAAAACAAACTAGTTTCAGATTCTGCAGGCGATAGTATATACTATTGCTGATTTTAAACCTTATGGACATGATATCTAACATTGAATGTGAATACAAACGAACCAGATTTTTTACTTACTTTGGGAATTCCTATAGGCATGATTTCTACGAAGGGGTACTGATTTTAATGATATCTGATTTTAACCATTTAGATCCTAATAACATGGTATCTAAAATACAAAATTAAATATGCATAATCTAAAACAACAGATCCTATAGACATGATTTCTATTATGGCCATTTTTAGTTCCTATAGGCATGATTTCTAGATTGCAGAATTAAACATGCAGAATCTCAAGTCTTATAGGCATGATTTCTCAATTGCAGAATTAAACATGCATAATCTAAAATAACAGATCCTATAGACATGATTTCTATTATGGTCATTTTTTTAGTTCCTATAGGCATGATTTCAAAATTGCAGAATTAAACATGCATAATCTCAAGTTCTATAGGCATGATTTCTAAATTGCAGAATTAAACATGCAGAATCTTAAGTCCTATAGACATGATATCTACCCTCGAGCATGCATAATTCCCAACCCTTTTCACTAGCCAATGTGTTTATTACAGAAATTATTACAGACTAAGTAATGAATTACATCAGAAAAGTACAAAGAAAAGTAACAACTAGAGGAAGCCTGATTCTTGACTTCCTCTCTGAGTTATGGAATAAACCACCTCAAATGCCATTGATCCAAAGCCTTTCTTAGACTTGAGTGTGTCAAAGTTCCCTAAGATTCTCAAGGGGACCACGGGCAGTGCTCACACCCAAGTCACATAACCAGGCTAGAGATGAGTGCAGTATGGAAATGCCAGCCCTTATGTGTCCAAGTTCAGAAGGAGCTCATGGGTCCCAAAGCAAGGCTCACATAAAGGGGGCAGAACTTAAGTCTAGGAAGATAGTGGAAGTGCAGGAATAGAGTTTAAAAAATGCGGGGGTAAAGGAGAGGGGTAAAGGTAATTAGTAAAATATAGAATTGATAACTTCATACAAAGGGGGTCAGGGTTGGGAATTCATTGCAAAGAGCATATGTACTTAGGCAAGGGTCAGCTTTGGGCATGCACAACAATAGAAGATGCTCGCATGCCTATAAGCCAACAGAACACACAACAACCAGAAACATAGAGGTTGTGATCCTAGAGGGATCAAGTTTGGGTCATGGACAGCAATGTTCGATGTTGTCATGCCCCAAACTAACCACAGATACCAAACATATTGGGGATAGGGATTTATAATCCACAGGTCATGATACATTAATCCTGAACAGAAAAAGGGGAAATTACAGCATGCTTAATAAAGGTATTGGGTTAAATACAAACAGTAGACAAATAAGGATGTGAGAGACAGTAAATAAGCATGTTGTTGTTGGTGCAGAAGCTTAATTAGAACATACCAGTAAAATGCAGATGTAGAGAAAAAATAAGCAAGTTTCCCACAACCTAGCCTTGGCTTTCAGCCAGCTAGGTAAGGCAGCAATACAAGTAGTAATAGAGAAAAGAGAGATATTTAGTGGAGTGTGTGTCTGAACTCAAGTGTTTTAAGCCTTGTGTTCGTATTTTGAAAGAAAGAAGTATAGGGTATTTATAGCTTTCTGAAAATGAGTAAAAGAGAAGTAATAAGCTACAAACATGGAAACAATCACAATTCAGAATCAATTATAAAAGTGATTGCCTTTAATTAAGGGATCACTTGCTTAACGGGCAATGACAGGTTCAAAATAAGGAAAGAAATCAATTTGTAAGCAGGCTGATAGTTGCCACAAAAGAAGTAGTAGAACATTAAGTAAGCAATCGAGTCTAGGTACAAAAATACACTAATTTTGGAAAGAATTCAGTAAGGCAAGACGGGAAAAGAAATCAATTAACCTTAATAGGCTAGTGAAATCAGAATTTTACAAAGGAAAAGTTTGAACTCAGTTACAAAATTGAAGTTCAATCAAAGAAGGAAACTCAGCACATAAATAGAGTGCACAAACACTAGATATGCGAGGCCAAACTATTGGCAAAAAGAAACAACATGAAATAATAGCACAAAGTTAGCAGACAGCAAACATTCGAAGTATGATAGTCCTGTAGGTCAGGTCACATTGAATCAGTAGCAAAGAAACATAGAATATCAAAGCGTGCGAAGATCTCGCAGTAGCAGGTGAAGAAAACCCCCTTTGAAAAACTTAGGGTTTCGAGCATAATCAATTTTTAGAGAAGATAAAAATCCAGAATCAAAAGAATCACACAAAGGAATAAGATATTTTGAAATAAAGAACTTTAAATCGAGTCATGTACTTAAACGAACGGTCTCAGACCCAAAGCCATAGGGTTTACAACAATAGTAGAGTTTTAAAAGAGGATAAACAAGCGAATCAGACAAAACTCAAACAAACAAGCATTCGTCTAATAAACAGTCAAAAGAAATTAGGGCTTTTAACATGCAAACCCAAGTAGAAGAATGATATTAGCAAACATAGGAAAATATGTCCAGAAAATCAAAGACAAGTTTCAAAATAACTTAACAAGAAAACCCTAATCGGAAAAGATAAAGAGTTTTGAAAGCAGAGTTTTAAAAGAAACTTCAAGAAAAATGCTTAGAAATTTAAAGCAAACGTAGATCTGAAGCAGATCTAAGAGAAATGGAAAGAATCTTAGAGATTAGGATTTCAGAAGAACTGCAAATGGTGAGAAAGGCCTTGAAATCCAACGATCTAAGCAGGAGAGTCAAAATTCTGACTCGAATAGCCATAGTTGGCCGAAGAAAGGTCAGAGACGACCGAAGAGCAGTCATCGAGCAAACACTGGACAAAACCCCTTCAGGATCTGGTCATGAGACCACAGAAACGAACACGTAGAAGCCGTTGGAGGATGATACAGGTCTCTGATGACCTTGGAAGGCCATGGATTATGGCGGATTAGAGTGGCGGCGCTAGGGTTTGATGGGGTTGTAGAGAGAATTTTTGAGAGGAGGGGTTTCAGAGGCGGTGGATTATGAAGAATGAAAAGGGTTTGGGGGGGGGGGGGGGGGGAGAGGGGTCATTGGGTTTAATTAGGAAAGGATTAATGGGAGCCGTTGATCTAAACGATCAATGGCTGGGATTAAATGGGAGTCCGGGTGGGTCATTTAAATGGGTTGTGGGTCGGTTTGAATGGAAATTGGGTCAGGGTATTTGGGATTCAAATTGGGGTTCAATTTGGGCTATAATCGAAATAAAGTGGGGCTAACATTTAAATATCCATTTTTCCAATTTTGGTTTATAAAAAATAAAAAAAAAATTGTAAATAAATTAAAGGTGCTAAAATGATTTATAGTACATAACTATCTAATTAAAAATACTGGACTCGATTTTTATAGATATAAACGCAATTAAACCTAAAAGAGGCTATATTGCAATTATATGCAATTTAGCTTTAAAAATACTAAATAAATTTGTAAAAATATGCAAAAACATATCTTAGCCATATTTTTGTATAAATATGAGAATCCAATAAATGAATCACCAAAACTGATATTTTGGAAATATTATTTGATTTTTATGAATAAAATAGGGGAATAAATTAGTTTAAAAATCTTTAAAAAATAAGGAAACAATGGTAAAACATTTGGACACACTTATATATGCATACATATGCTATTTTGAAAGTATTTTGCATATTGAAAATATATAGGAAAAAATTAGGTATCAACAGTTGCCCCTCTTTACCCGGGAAGGATGAAAGAGTTGTTGGGTAAAGATATGATGACCAGTTTTGACCGAGCAGAATGGTTTGAAGTGGTTTAGGCCGTGCCCTGACTTCTGGGCTGCCTACATATCCCTGGTTTTACAAGAATCAGGCCATATGTAGTTCGAGGTCCATCAGCGGAGTATGCCGATGGTGACTTTTCAAGAACGGACGCAATATCCAGGACGAGGTGAGTGGTTAAGGTCTGATAGGGTTGCGGGAACTGGAGTGGGATCACTCCTGACGAGATGGCCATTGCTCGTCGGTTTACCTGCAAATAAGCAATACAAACATCTATTGTGCGTAAATTTAAACATGATGCAAATTTCCGTCGGACCATGAAAGTTGTATTTCGACGGTTAGGATGACGTCCTTAGACCATGATGTTCTGGGCCATGAAACATATAATGAAGGATTCGCACGCCATGAAATGATTCTCTCAGGCTATTAGGATGATGCCTCCCAACCATGATGCCTTTGAATGATGATATGCAAAAGATTAAAAGGGTCCTCAGACCATGTCATGGTGTTCTCAGGCTATGAAAATGATGCCTCCGAACAATGATGCCTTTGGATAATTTGGCGATCTTTCAGCCCATGAGATGCAGTTTTTTGGTGATCTTTCAGCCCATACGATGCAGTAGGTGGCGATCTTTCAGCCATGAAAATATAGGCGAGGTGGCGATCTTTCAGCCATGTAAATGTAGAAGAGGTGGCGATCTTTAAGCCATGCAAATGCAGATGAGGTGGCGATCTTTCAGCCACGTAAATGTAAAAGAGGTGGCGATCTTTCAGCCATGCAAATGCAGATGAGGTGCCGATCTTTCAGCCATGCAAATGTAGATGAAGTGGCGATCTTTCAGCCATGCAAATATAGATGAAGTGGCAATCTTTCAGCCATGCAAATGTAGACGATGTGGCGATCTTTCAGCCGTGCAATGTAGAAGAGGTGGCGATCTTTCAGCCATGCAAATGCAGATGAGGTGGTGATCTTTCGGCCATGCAATGCAGAAATGCAGATAGAGACATCGTTTAGTCTCGGAAGGTAGAATGGTAGCCTTATGCAATGCAGAAAATGCAGATAGAGACAACGTTTAGTCTCGGAAAGCATAATGGTACCCCTATGCAATGCAGAAATGCATATGGAGACAACATTTAGTCTCAAAAGGCAGAATGGTAGCCTTAGGCAATGTAAAATGCAGAGAGAGGTAGAGCTTAACCTCAGAAGGCAGAATGGTAGCCTTATACAAGAAATAAAAGGGAAAATGGTAATAGGGCTTTTCTTAGCTGATAGCAGATTGCGATATCGTGACTGCTGGGGACACTGTGACACACGGAATATCACTGGTGTGTATGTATAGCAAATGTGAGTAAATGCAAGGGTTCTGAGAGTTGTATTCCTGAACAATGTTTGTCTCGTGAGTGTATAGTATGTTCGATGATTTTGCAATCCAAGTGCCTGCATCCAAAGAAAAATTGTGAGTTTTATAAAGGGGGAGGTTAGTTCGTATCCCCGCTGGCTATGCTTGACCTGCTTGGCTTTGATATGGTGATATTGTATGTATCATTGGGGCAGCATTGCTAAACTAGGCAATTTCAATAATAAACATGCGTGAGTTTGTAAAAAGTGTGACATGAACTTATAGTTAAAATAATAATTTTTTAGATTAACCAATGACTGTGACGTGGTTCGGGACATTGCAACCTTTCGTGCTACGGAATTTTGAGGGCCCCCCTAAAAATTCTGCCCTAGTTTAAATGGATTGATGCTCCTAACTGTTGCACGCGACGATCCGACTGAAATGGCTTCAAAATTTTGAGGGTCCTCCTCAGAATTCTGCCCCAGTTTCCAATTATAGGGGGAATGAAAATTTTATTGAGTTGTGATCGAACCCATAGGGCTGCTTACATATCCCCTCTTAAACATGAATCAGGTCAGGCGTATTTCAATTTACATCATAGAGGAAAGCATAAAGATTGCACATGGTAACGCTTGACTGCATCTGAAATAATCGGCTTTGGCCAGACTTCCCCGTCCATTTCTGCAAGTATGAGGGTTCCTCCTTTCAGAACCCGGTGAACCATATATGGACCTTGCCAGTTGGGGGAGAACTTCTCTTTGGCTTCATCTTGATGCGGCAAAATTTTCCTTAGCACCAGCTGCCCCGGCGCGAACTGTCTTGGCTTGACTCTTTTGTTGAAGGCTCTGGACATCCTGTTCTGGTAGAGTTGACCATGACATACCGCGTTCATTTTTTCCCATCTATAAGAGCTAGCTGCTCATAACGACTTTTCACCCATTCTGCATCATCGAGCTCAGTTTCCTGTATGATCCTTAAGGAAGGAATTTTTACTTCGGCGGGATGACGACTCCTGTACCATAAACCAGGATATAGGGGGTTTCCCCAGTTGATGTGCGGACTGTGGTGCGATACCCCAATAAAGAAAATGATAACTTCTCGTGCTACTGATTATGCTTCTCTATCATTTTCCTCGATATCTTCTTGATATTCTTGTTGGCGGCTTCTACAGCTCCATTCATTTGAGCCCTGTACGCTGTTGAATTATTGTATCTGATCTTGAAAGTTTCACACATAGCTTTCATCAAGTCACTATTGAGATTGGAGCCATTATCAGTAATGATTTACTCTAGAATCCCGAATCGACAAACGATGCGGTCGTAGACAAAGTCTGCCACGACTTTCTTGGTTACTGCTCTGTAAGATGCTGCTTCGACCCATTTGGTGAAATAGTCGATAACATCCATTCCCCAAGTGGCCAACGGCTATGGTGACCTTGTTGCATTAAGCTCATTTGGAGGTACCTTTATCATGTCTGCATGTGTCTGACAGCGATGGCATTTCCAGACATACTGGATGTAGTCCATTTCCATTTTCTTCCAAAAGTAACCTGCTCGGAGTATCTTCTTTGCTAAGACGAAGCCATTCGTATGTGGACCACAGGTCCTAGCATGAATTTCCACTAGTAGCCTGGATGCTTCATTTGCGTCGACACACCTTAGTAGTCCCAAATCAGGAGTCCTCCTATACAGGATTCCTCTGATGTGAAAGAAGTTGTTAGAAAATATTTGCAGTATGCATTTCTGAGTATTATTATCAAGCTCCGGGTACTCTCCTTTTGCTAAATATTCCTTAATATCATGAAACCAAGGCTTTCCATCTACCTCTTTTTCAACCTGGGCACAATAAGCTAACTGATCATGGATCTTTACGAGAATGGGATCAATGAAATTCTTATCTGGATGCTGTATCATAGATGATAAGGTAGTCAATGCATCGGCGAATTCAGTCTGGATCCTGGGAACATGTTGGAATTCTGTCTTTGTGAACCTCTTTCTCAATTCATGTACCTGATGCAGATACAGGAGTATCTTGGAGTTCTTGGTTGCCCATTCTTCTCGTACCTGATGTATAAGCAAGTTTGAATCTCCAATTACTAGCAACTCTTGAATGTTCATGTCAATGGCCATCTTGAGCCTTGGGATGCAGGCTTCGTACTCGGCCATATTGTTGGTGTAGGGAAATCTGAGCTTGGCAGACACTGGATAGTACTGACTGGTTTCTGATACCAAGACTACTCCTATGAAAACTCCCTTGAAGTTTGCTGGTCCATCGAAGAACATTCTCCAACCATCATAGGATCCTGCAGTGTGTTCTCCTATGAATGATACCTCTTTGTTAGGAAAATACGTTTTCAGTGGTTCGTATTCTCCATCTATGGGATTTTCAGTAATGTGATCTACTAGTGTATGTCCCTTGATTTCTTACTGAGTTACGTAGACAATGTCAAATCCACTTAACAGGATTTTCCACTTGGCTAGCTTGCCAGTGGGCATATGCTTCTAGAAGATATACTTCAAAGGATCCATCCTTGAGATGAGATATGCAGCATATGCACAGAAGTAATGCCTCAGCTTCTGTGCTACCTAAGTCAAAGCACAATAGGTTCATTCCAAAAGAGAATACCGGGCTTCCTAGGGAGTGAACTTCTTGCTGAGATAGTAAATGGCATGTTCCTTTCTCCCTGTTTCATCATGCTGCCCTAAAACACAACCAAAGGCTTCATCTAGTACTGCGATGTAGAGTAATAAGGGTCTACCTGGATCTGGTGGGACCAAGAATAGTAGTGTTGATAGGTATTCCTTGATTCTGTCGAAGGCCTTATGGAAATCATCGGTCCACTTGGTAGTGGCATCCGTTTTGAATATTTTGAAGATTGGCTCACAGATAACTGTAGATTGTGCTATGAACCGGCTGACATAGTTAAGTCTTCCCAAGAAACTCATCACGTCCTTCCTGTTCTTTGGTGGTGGAAGTTCCTGAATGACCTTGACCTTTGATGGATCCAATTCTATTCCTTTGAAGCTCACAATAAACCCAAGCAACTTTCTGGCAGGAACCCCAAATGCACACTTTTCGAGATTCAATTTCAGGTTATACCTTTGCAATCTGTTGAAGAACTTCCTCAAATCTTCCATATGGTCGAGGGAATTCTTGGACTTAATGATTACATCATACACATATACGTCAATTTCTTTATGTATCATATCGTGAAAAATGGTAGTCATGGCCCTTATATGGGTGGCCCCTGCATTCTTTAGGTCGAACGACATCATTTTGTAACAATACATTCCCCACGGTGTAATGAAAGTCATTTCTCAGCATCTTCCTCATCCATCAAGATCTGATGATAACCGCGAAGAAATCAAAGAATGACTATAACTCGTGCTTGGCGCAATTGTCGATCAGGATGTGTATATTTGGCAAGGGGAAGTCGTCTTTCGGACTGGCCCGGTTGAGATCCCGGTAGTCGACACAAACTCTTACCTTCCCGTCCTTCTTTGGTACTGTTACAGTGTTGGCTAACCATGTCGGGTATTCGACTACCTTGACAACCTTAGTGGAAGTGCAGGAATAGAGTTTAAAAACTGAGGTGGTAAAGGAGAGGGGTAAAGGAAATTAGTAAAGTACAGAACTGATAACTTCATACAAAGGGGGTCAGGGGTTGGGAATTCATTGTAAAGAGCCTATGTACTTAGGCAAGGGTCAACCTTGGTCATGCACAACAATATAAAATGTTGGCATGCCTATAAGCCAACCATAATACACAACAACCAGAAAACATAGAGGTTGTGATCCCAGGGGGATCAAGTTTGGGTCATGGACAGCAATGTTCGATGCTGTCATGCCCCAAACCAACCACAAATACCAACACATATTGGGGATAGGGATTTAGGATCCACAGGTCATGATACACTAATCCAGAACAGAAAAAGGGGAATTACAGCATGCTTAATAATGGTATTGGGTTAAATACAAACAGTAGACAAACATGGATGCGAGAGACAGTAAATAAGCATGTTGTTGTTGGTGCAGAAGCTTAATTAGAACATACTAGTAAAATGCAGATGCAGAGAAAAAATAAGCAAGTTTCCCACAACCTAGCCTTGGCTTTCAGTCGGCTAGGTAAGGCAGCAATACAAGTAGTAATAGAGAAAAGAGAGATATTTAGTGGAGTGTGTGTCTGAACTTAAGTGTTTTATGCCTTGTGTTCGTGTTTTGAAAGAAAAAAAGTATAGGGTATTTATAGCTTTCTGAAAACGAGTAAAAGAGAAGTATAGGCTACAAACATGGAAACAATCACAATTCAGAATCAAGTATACAAGTGATTACCTTTAATTAAGGAATCGCTTGCTTAACGGGCAACCGGTTTAAAATAAGGAAAGAAATCAATTTGTAAGTAGGCTGATAGTTGCAATAAAAGAACTAGTAGAACATTAAGTAAGCAATCGAGTGTAGGTACAGAAATACACTAATTTTGGAAAGAATTCAGTAAAGCAAGATAGGAAAAGATATCAATTAACCTTAACAGGCGAGTGAAATCAGAATTTAACAAAGGAAAAGTTTGAAATCAGTCACAAAATTGACGGTCAATCAAAGAAGGAAACTCAGCATATAAATAGAGTGCACAAACACTAGATATGCGAGGCCAAACTATTGGCAAAAAGAAACAGCATGAAATAATAACACAAAGTTAGCAGACAGCAAACATTCAAAGCATGATAGTCCTATAGGTCATGTCACATTGAATGAGTAGCGAAGAAACATTGAATATCAAAGCGTGCGAAGATCTCACAATAGCAGGTGAAGAAAACCCCTTTTGAAAAAATTAAGGTTTCGAGCATAATCGAGTTTTAGAGAAGATAAAAATCCAGAATCAGAAGAATCACACAAACGAATAAGAGATTTTGAAATAAATAACTTCAAATCGAGTCATGTACTTAAACGAACGGTCTCAGACCCAAATCTATAGGGTTTTCAACAATAGTAGAGTTTTAAAAGAGGATAAAAAGCCGAATCAGACAAAACTCAAACAAACAAGAATTCGTCTAATAAACATTCAAAAGAAATTAGAGTTTTTAACATGCAAACCCAGGTAGAAGAACGATCTAAGCACACTTAGCAAAATATGTCCAAAAAATCAAAGAAAAGTTTCGAAATAACTTAACAAGAAAACACTAATCGGAAAAGATAAAGAGTTTTAAAAGCAGAATTTTAAAAGGAACTTTGAGAAAAATGCTTAGAAGTTCAAAGCAAATATAGATCTGAAGCAGATCTAAGAGAAATCGAAAGAACCTTAGAGATTAGGGTTTCAGAAGAACCCCAAATGATGAGAAAGGCCTTGAAAACTAATGATCTAAGCAGGAGAGTCAAAAGTCTGACTCGAATAGCCATGGCTGACCGGAGAAAGGTCAGAGACAACCGGAGAATAGTCATCGAGCAAAGACTGGACAAAACCCCTTCAGGATCTGGTCATGAGACCACAGAAACGAACACGTAGAAGCCATGGGAGGATGATACAGGTCTCCGATGACCTTGGAAGGCAATGGATTAGGGCAAATTAGGGTGGCAGCGGCTAGGGTTTGATGGGTTTGTAGATAGAATTTGGCAGAGGAGGGGTTTCGGGGGCGGCGGATTATGAAGAATGAAAAGGGTTTGGGGGTCTTTGGGTTTAATTAGGAAAGGACTAATGGGAGCCGTTGATCTAAAAGATCAACGACTGAGACTAATTGGTAGTCCGGCTGGGTCATTTAAATGGGTTGTGGGTCGGTTTGAATGGGAATTGGGTCAGGGTATTTGGGATTCAAATTGGGGTTCAATTTGGGCTATAATCGAGATAAAATGGGGCTAATATTTAGATAGCCAGTTTTTCTATTTTGATTTATAAAAAATAATAAAATAATTTTTATAAATAAATTAAAGGTGCTAAAATGATTTATAGTAAATAACTATCAAATTAAAAATACTAGACTCGATTTTTATAGATATAAATGCAATTAAACCTAAAAGAGGCTATATTGCAATTATATGCAATTTAGCTTTAAAAATACTAAATAAATTTTTAAAAATATGAAAAAATATATATTAGCCATATTTTAGTATAAATTTTAGAATCCATTAAATGAATCACCAAAAATAATAATTTTGGAAATAATTTTGGTTTTTTATGAATAATATAGGGGAATATATTGGTTTAAAAATCTTTAAAAAATAAGAAAAAAATGATAAAACATTTGGACACACTTATATATGCATATATATGCTATTTTGAAAGTATTTTGCATATTGAAAATATATAGAGAAAAATTGGGTATCAACAACTGCTACCCTATTCTGGGATGGTGAAAGAACGATGTTCCATTTCAGTGACATTAGAAATGACACCGCTTATAGAGGAAATAGGAAGGCTTATAGGGTTAACTTGGGACAGTCCTGGGCTTTTAGTGCCAGAAAACCGTACAGGTAGGGGATTTTTAAAGATGATGGAGCTAAAAAAGAATGTCGACCTAGTGTGCCTGAAGGACTCCTACATACCTTTCAAATATCTCTATGAGAGGTATGGCCATAGCAAGTCTTTCCGCACTTACCATGATGAGATCGCCCTCACTTCATTGGGTCACATCCACCGCAGAGTGTTTGTGTTCATCGTGTGCTTTCTGGGGATGATAGTGTTCCCAATGAAAAAGGGAAGAATCCACACTAGGCTGGCCATGGTCGTCAAAACTTTGATGGAGGGAATTAATGGATAGACCTATACCATAGTCCCCATGATCATAGCTGATATCTGCAGGGCCCTGGAATGCTGTCAAAGAGGGGTCAAGTATTTCGAAGGTTGTAACTTATTACTACAGTTATGGTTATTGGAGCATCTCCAAAAGGGTCGCTATCGCCAAGAATTTCTGCGAAGGGCTTGGAACGACCACATTGCTTTCCATCACCCTAAGCAGATGACCTATATTCCTGATAGATTTTCTCAATCGAAGTGCCAGCGAATGGGTAGAATTCTTCGACAATCTGACCGAGGGATAGGTATAGTGGATGGTTGAGTGGTTTCCAACGGACGAGTTCATTATTAGGTCCAGGGATGCTCCGCATTTGGTGTTGATCGGGTCAAGAGGGATATATCCATATGTCCCTATGAGAGTTATGAGGCAAGCGGGTAGAAAACAGGTTGTACCAAGGGTCGTAAAGATGAGTCACTTCAGGATAGACTTTTAAGATGACGATGTCCCTTATAAGTGCTAAGCTCAACATATGTGGCACTGCAAAATCATTATGGATAAAAATACCATTGAGCCGAACAAATATCATGAAGGGTGCGAGCCTCTGTACCCGGATTTGCTAGGAAATAATCTAAAAGGAACAGTGACACCAGGGACCGGTCGAGGAAACAGAATCATAGATGAGGAAGTTGAAACCCAAGTCAAGTACAACAGGCTGCGCAAAAGGTTCACGATTCTGAAAATAAGCAATGGGAAATACATGAGAAGAATGCAAGGCTGATTGAGGAATGGAAAGAGATGGAGGTCATCTCCAACACAAAAATGGAATACCTGGAGCGAGAAATCGTAGAGCTAGAGGGCAAAGTCATAAAGAGGATCGAAAACTGCCAGAATGCTGAGGGAGCTGAGGGAGGACATCTGGCCCGAACCTACTTGCTACTTGGACTGCGAGAGCTGGGGGATCTATATGAAGGAGTCCGGAAGATCGAATCTGGGGAAGATCCTTCTGGGACCAAATAGATTAGGATTATTAGCTTTCCTTAAAATGTAATAAGGCCAAGTGCCAGTGGCGACTTGTTTTACTATTATGTTAGTGTCGTTTTTAGATTCGTCTATTGTTATGTTATGAAATGAGGCATTTATTGGCATTTGAAGTTCTCCAAATTTATTTTTTGCTAGGCCTACCTCGGGCACAACGAGGGTGCCAAATTAGGATACGAGTTTATATTTTACAATATGTGTTTAAATACTGCAAACATTTCAGAATCCCCACTAACTTGTTACCTTTTTGTTTTTGTTTATTTTTATTATTATCCCAGTCCCCTTAGGTTGGTTCATCCATACTGGCATCATAAGCCTATCATACCAGATCCAGAGTCCCTCCACCTCCTCCTCCTCCAAGCAACACAAAAAGTAGAGGGAAAGAAAAGATGAACGACTTAAGTGGAATACGAAAGGAAAACGGTGAGAACGCAGAGACTTCCGATGACCGAAGTACTCCGGCCCCGAATGACCTGGTTTTAAGACTGGAACAAAAGATACTAGAACTGCAAGGAGAACTTGAGTAGGTCCGCATTGGAAAACCTGTCACTCACCGACAGAATGCAAAGAACCCAACACCTCCACAGAACACACAAAACCAACAGCCACAAAATCCTACCGTGCCAAATCAATACGCAACTCCACCCCAAAATATTAATCCATTGCCAGTATCAACTCCACCACAACATCATCATCAACCAATTACCCACCATCCACCATTTACCATACTCCCAAAAATACACCACCACTCATTCCTGATCCATAAAACTCCACCAATGACCATCACTCTACCCAAGCCCCTGGCACCCATCAGAGCAATCCCATATACATGGAAACTAAACCATATTCTACCCAACCAATCTCTTATGCACCAAAACCCTCCAAAAAGGACCTGCTCATTAAGAACATGGCCGAAGAACTCAAGAAGTTGACAAGCCGAGTTCAAGGTGTTGAAGGCGATAGAGGAATAGAAGGTTTGAACTACGAAGGTCTATGCATACAACCCGATGTGAAAATCCCAGAAGGATAAAAGATTCCCAAGTTTGAAATGTTCGATGGTATGGGTGATCCCAGGGTTCACCTAAGAACCTACTGTGACAAGCTTGTCGGGGTTGGAAAAGATGAAAAGATTCGGATGAAGCTCTTTATGAGGAGCCTTACTGGGGACACCTTATCTTGGTATATTAGCCAGAATCCCAAGAAATGGTCAAATTGGGTAAGCATGGCATCAGAGTTCATGGACCGGTTTAGGTTCAACACAAAGAATGCACCTGATGTCTTCTACATTCAGAATCTCAAGAAGAAACCTACTGAGACTTTCCGAGAGTATGCTACTGTTGGAGGTCGGAAGCCGCCAAGGTCAGGCCCGCTCTAGATGAAGAACAGATGAACAAATTATTCGTCAGGGCACAAGATCCATAATATTACGAGAGGTTGATGGTTATCAAAAATCATAAATTCTCTGATATCATCAAGCTCGGGGAAAGGATTGAGGAAGGAATCAAGAGCGGGATGGTAACAAATTTTGAGGCACTGCAAGCCACGAATAAGACACTCCAATTAGGTGGCATATCAAATAAGAGAGATGTTGGGGCAGTAATGGTGGCCCAGGGTCCAAAAAACTCCACTCACATATCAAGAACCTCCACCCACACACTAGACACCCCCACCTACATACCAAGCATCACCAATTACATACCAAGCATCATCACCCACATATCAACCTTCACCTCCCCGATATTCCCAACCAGTCGAAGTCTATCACACCTATAATCATCAACCATCTTAGTTCCAATCACCAACAACCTGCCAAAATTACCCTAGACCAATGCCTAACTTTGACCGCAAGCCACCCAGACAATATACCGCCATTGCTGAGCCTGTCAACCAATTGTATGAAAGGTTGAAGGCTGCGGGTTACATCACTTCAGTTCCTACTGTGGCACTAGAAAATCCATCACAATGGGTCAATCCGAAAAAACCTATGCATACCACTCCGGAATGAAAGGACACACCACTACTGAATGTCGAACCTTGAAAGATAAGATCCAGACACTCATTGATAACAAGGTCATACAAGCAAAGAAAGCCACACCTAATGTCTTCAACAATCCCCTCCCTGATCATAGAGGTGGCAGTGTACATATTATAGAAACAAATGAGGAATGGGACCCTGAGGGATCAATCGGGCTTATCCGAGAAGGCGATGACTCCAAAGTTGCAGTTACACTTCTCCCGTCGTGGTTCAGACTCAAGAACCTATTGATGTTGAGGTAACTACATCAGTTCCATTCGAGGTGGAAGTGGCTCCACCCGCAACCACCTCCACTCCATTTGAAGTAGAAGTGGTCATACCTTTTACTGTGACGGTGTCAACCACACCGTCATTCAACTCAAAAGCAATACCCTGGGATTATGTTGTCAAGGCTCGGCAAAAGGGAAGAATAAGATAGAGGAATTTGTCACCGCACAAGGTATGACTAGAACTAGAAGAGTCTATACACCTGAACACCTGGAGGTTCAAGTAAGGATGCCGCTACTAGACAACCTGTCATTGAGACCAGGCCGGATGATCTGTGGAGGAAGATATAGGCAAAAGAGTATTTTGTTTTTGATCACTTGAACAAGGTCCCTGGTCATATATCTATCATGTCACTATTACAGAATTCAGAGGCACTGAGAACGCCTTGATGAAAGTATTGAGTGAGGATTATATACCCAATAATATCGCTGAGAAATGGAAAATATGGTTGGTCAGTTATAGAGAGCCATAAGATTATCTTCCACGAAGATGAGCTGCCACCTGAAGTTCTAAATCACAATCGAGCATTGCACATTACAATACAATTTGAGGACAAGTTCATTGACATGGTCTTGGTTGATGGAGGCTCTAGTTTTAATACTTGTCCACTGGACACCCTGAAAAGGTTGGACAAAGGTTTCCATGAAATATGGACCGGAAGCATAAATGTGAAGGCTTTTGATAGGTCCCAGAGGGCTATGATGGGGGAAATCAACATTTGTTTGTAGATGGGACCAACTTGGTTCGACGTTGAGTTCTAGGTTCTTGACATACCAGCCTCTTATAATCTTTTGCTGGGCCACCCGTGGATCCATGCTACTGGAGTCGTGCCCTCCACACTACATCAAGTCCTAAAATTCAAATGGAACCATCACGAGGTAATCATTCATGGAGACGGGAGTAACCATATCTACACTAGTTAGACCATTCCGGGCATTGGACATAGAAAGAGGCTAGAAGGGGAGACATATCATCATATGGAACGGGTCAATGCCGTCAAGAAGGATAAGTGGTGGAGTAACAAAATATAAAGCATACTAGCATGGTCCGTAAATGAACCCGGTAAGGGGTTGGGAAAGAACCTCCAGGGTATCACCAAGCCGATACGGCTGAAAAATCATGGTACCACTTTTGGGATCAGATACCAGTATACATGGCAGAAGTACAGAGAGTGGTCGCCTCCATGGCATGGACTGTATTACCCTCTTAAGCAACCGGTACCCCATTTAGAATAGGCTTTCCATTAGGCGGATAAAATATGGGGAACTGCTGAAGAAGAAGCCCTAGCTAGGCGGAAGGATCTGTTCTTGGAAGATGAGGATATGGACTGCAGTGCCATAATTGAGGAGGAGGAGGAGGAAGAAGGCCACACCATTCAGACTGTGGCAAAAGGAGCTGTTATCAGAAACTAGACCGCCACATCATCCCGAGCCTGGCGAGTCCCTGGGTAGCTTGGAAGAATTTATAGCTGTTCTAGGCATTTAAATTTTCCAGCAATTTTATTTTAAGATTTCTCGTTTTAAATAAATGCTCGATCCACCGAGCCAAGATTTTGTTTGAACAATTCTCTCAGTTTTAATCAAACATATCTATCCTTTATCATTATTCATTACTGTTTTCTATACGTTTCCCTTCTACAGTGTTATTATTACTGTTTATCGTGAAAATGGTAACAACAATTAAATTTGTAAATGGGATTTTAAAAATACGTGATCTATTCCCGAGCTAGTTTGTAAGGGTGGTTAGTGCTAAAATGTGAAATAAACGATAGAGATCGAGTTAACCAAAGTAGTGATTGAACCAGTAGGGGGACGTTTCTCAGGCGCAAAGAAAGCCAGTAGATACCTCGTAGCCGGGCCTCGAGACTATCTCGGGCTTATCGAGGGTAGTCAGGAAGGGGATAACAGATAAAGATATAGATAAGCAAGGGTCTATACTATCAATCTTGAACTAAATAATGAAGAATAAATGAAGAAATAATAAGGTGCTAAGGCAACCTCGGGGTCGATGAAGACTAATAACTTAGAAGAAAGAATGAGAGAGAGATATTATTGCACTGTGGAGAAGTGGAGTAACATCAGTTATTTTACAAGGTAGGGTGAGTCCCCTTTATATTGGCGAGAAGACTCGATAAAGTACATGTATATTAATTGCAAGGATACAAAGATGGGATGGCTTGACGCAAGTCCTCTCAGTAGGCTCCAGATAGGTCGAACCTGTCAGGTGTAGCCATGTGCCTAGGAGACTTCCTCTTTTATCCCGACCTCGGACCTTGTTTCTCTCGAGTCGGACTTCGACGAGCCCTGAGGCCGAGAGCTCGATCGTCACCTTCCTCCCTCGGGGTCTCGGGGAAGGCTTCCAAAATGTCTTGATAACAAAAATCAGGTCTTCTGATTTTACCGCGTACAGATAGTCTCCGCATTTCTCATGACGAAGTGATGGGAAATGATTCTAACACTCAAATCCTCGAGCTCCTTTTGGAGACGCTATAATGGAGATTCATATCGCGGCGCGATCTTCTGTGATAGATGGCGTGTCTCATAGATCTCTGCTCGATGACCTGTCATTTCTGCTCCTTGAGGAAAAAGTACTACCGTTGGTTCATTTTTTGAAGGAGGTAGTAATTACACCCATCGGTCAATATTTCAGATCATCGATGACCATGTCGTTTCCCCTTTTAAATGAGGACGTTTTGTGGCATTGCATCCTTCATCTCAATACTTCTGTTGGTGTGCTTTGCTTCTTCCTTCTCATCTTCTTTTACCTTTGATTACCTCGATGGAAGCTTTCTATCTCAAGGCTATTTGGAGGAGTTCTTCCGGGCCACGTTGAGGCCTTCTACCGGGGCCTCCCTTCATTGAACATAAACATGCTGTTCCGATACTGCCGCAGTTGTCAGTATGTAGGCCGATGCTGCTACCGTTGGCCCGAGATGGCGATGGGTGGAGATTTGGTTTCACCTTGGCTTAGATGGCCGTTTGGATTACGTACCTCTAATCACTATTCTACCGAGGCCTGGTGTGGAACTTCATCCCTAGGGCTCTTTCTTTCCCAAGGGATAAAGTGGCACCGCCGGCCGTTGAGGCGGGGGCCCACCGAATCTTCAAGATTTGGCTTCGGTGGGCCATGTCTCTTTTCTCTGCCTCCTCTGCGTCCCCTTCTTTTCCTTTATTTTGTCTTCCCCAGCGGAGATCCTTCAGGGGATTGAGTTGGGAGCCTATGGGAGGCAGAGGTCGAAGGAGTTGCCCTCGAGGATACGTGCTCGAGGGTACGGTGCCCAAGTATGCTGATAGCGGAGATGAACTCTCAAGGCGGATCGGGCGCCCGAGTTTCATCACATGTACATCCTCCCATTTCTCAACTTTAGGCATAGATTTTTGTAAGCCTTTGTACTTTGTATGTAATGACCCTCCGGGGCTCTGTAATCGAACGCCGTGACACCTCGGGGGCTATTGTACTTGAAAATTTCATAAATGAGAAATGAACTTTATTGACCTCTACTTTCGAATTTGCTTTGTTTTTTATGCTTTCACGCCCTTCGAGGCTCTTCGAGTGTATCATTTTATGTTGCTGATCGTTGGTATTTAATTTGGACGTAAGTGTTTGCTTTGATTTCTTCCCGATCGGCATGGGCTCTTTTCGGTCCCATTGTCATCTTTCAGGACAACTCTGGATCGATCTGATAGATTGGTGCTATGAGAGTCTCCCGAGTTATTCTGAGATCGCGTGTTGAGTTCCGGGGTCTCCAGGGGTACTGCTCCGGATGTAGGTCGTCTTCGGGTACCCCAGAGCCCTTATTGATCTAGATGTAGATGGTCCTTTCGGGCCGCATGAAATAGACCTCTGCTTCCCTTTTGGCGCTTGTTTGCTTTTACACCCTTCAGAATTTTTGAATGCCTTCTTTTGGTTATAGGCCATCATAGCTTGCCATGATAGCTCATTTTGGTCTCCAACTGATTGGCAAGGCTCTCCCCCATTTTCTTTTCTGTCATACTTTGTCCTGATGGGGGATCGACCGGATAAGCTTGAGTTGTCGGGACCTGCTGGTTCGTTTGAAGATCTTGCATCAAATTTCGGGATCTTCGGGAACGATACCCCGGATGAAGGTCATCCTTGGGTGCCTCACTGAGTCATGTTCTTCTATTTCGGCATGGGGCTCCCTATCTTTTAAAGTGCGAAAAAACGTCAGTGCTTCTTTGTTTTATTTTGCTAGTTTCGCCATAATCATGGCGACCACCTCGGAACCATTAAGGCAAAGGGCGGAGAATGTTGTTCCCGGCGTTGGATAGTCGAAGGACTTTGCTCTGGAGATGGCGTCCTTGATGAGAGAGGAACACCTGAAGATGGCGAGGCAATACTGCAAGTGGAGCGAGGGGATGACACTGCGGGTGCTTTCCTCAAGAGAAGGCATCGCGGACTCTGCTGATGGGTTCTTGAGTGTGTACCTATACCCCTTTGCATTTGTCCCTCTCGATAAGGCCGTGCTCGATTTTCTTGAAGTATCGGGTTACTCTGGCACATATTCATCCGTCGTTTTGGCGAACTGTGCTGATGATGAGATTCTTTACGGAGAAAGCCGGACTTGAATTCACACTCAATCATCTCGTCAGGCTATATCAGCCTTTTCACCATTGAGGACTGCTAACCTAGAGAGGTCGCTCGCCCATGCCCTTTTTCACACCTCCCTTTTTACTTACACCCCCGGAAGAAGGTATAATAAGGGAGTTATTTCCAACTTGAAGTGACAATCGAAACGGGATTTATTTTATTAAAAATTTAGAGTCGCCACTTGGGATAATTAATGATGTCCCAAGTCACCGGTTTAAATCCCGAATCAAGGAAAAGATTGACTCTGTTATACAGTCTGCGAACACAAAAATTCGGGTAAGGAATTCTGTTAACCGGGGAGAAGGTGTTAGGCAATCCCGAGTTTTGTGGTTCTAGCACGGTCGCTTTGATTATACTCGGCTTATTAAATTGCCTAGTTACTTATTTTAGAACCTATGTGCATTTACCTTTCATCGCTTTTAAATTAAGAAAAATTATCTTGAAACGGGTCACGCGTACGTGTACCCACTTGTTTGGCGCGTCAAAAATTATGTCATGTGAACGTGTCCACAATTAATAACGCTTTATTATTATTAATAGAATTTGGCCGAGGTTGTGTGAACGCATACTCCGATTTTGTTTTTAAAATCGTGATCATGTCACGCGAACGTATACACGATCACAATGGTATATTAAATGGGCGTGACGCAACTACGAGCATTTGTCATTTTTATTTTCCAAAATTTTTTAGGTTGCTTGTAAGGTCATGAATTGTAGAGCCATTTGGAGAGGCATGTAAATTAGTAAATTACTAAACTAATCTGTAAAGTAATGAGAACGACATTTCATTAACCAACGCCCAACAACTCGCAACTCAGAAATATTTTCGTCTGCATTTGATGTAAGAACTACTGACTTTTACATTTGAGCAAAATGACCTAATTTCTTAACTAACAATTCACCACCTAAAAGACATTCTAAATCTTTCACTTCTAGAATCTAATAGGCAAAATACATAAACAGCCCCTTGAAGTTGTCCTCAACGATCAGCTGAACACTTCAACTGACCCCTTTATCCGTTAGACACTTCAATTGACACTTCAATTGACTATTACTCAGATCAAATAGACACGGGTCGCTGATGTGGCATATGCGTGATTGCTAACCAAATTTTGAGCGCGACCCATCTTTTGCAGCCTATTTTTTTTTTTTTTAAGGAAAAACATGAAATACCTCTCTTCTTCTTTCAAGTGCCAACGACCATGAAACCACCATAACTTCCATGTAAACCAGTCATTAAGGCTCCAACCAAGCCCCCTTAAATCACTAAAAAAACTATCTGTTTTTCATTTTTCTTCTTAAAGTACAGAACTTGTTTTTCATTTATACTTATCAAGCATTTCAACTATTTATTTCAGCATCTATTTCTCAGGAAATTGCAAAATCTGAAAGGGACAAGATTTGTACGGAGTAAAGCCATTTTTACAGCTATGGCCTATGAAGAATAGCGAAATGGTCAAGTAAGCTAAATCCTAGCTTACACGAAATGAAGTGGAAAATACATTAAATCATGGAGTAAAGCCATTTTTACAGCTATGGCCTATGAAGAATAGCGAAATGGTCAAGTAAGCTAAATCCTAGCTTACACGAAATGAAGTGGAAAATACATTAAATCATGGAGTAAAGCCATTTCAAAGATTACACGAAGCAAAGAAAAAAAAAACTTAGTTTGTGTGTTTAAATTGTTGATAAATCAGAGTGGTGTAGAAGGGACTGATCGAGAGAATGAATACCAGTTAGGAATATATAAATTGAAGAAAGACAGAGGGGCATTTATGTCATTTGAAGAAAATTCTGCCCGATCGGTGAAAGATGTAAAAAAAGGTTTACCAGACAATGATTTATCCCTGTGTATGACTGTGGGTGAGAGAAAAAAGGGTCCAACTCCAGTTGATGTGAGAGTGAAAAGAGATAACAAATCAAATGGGTGTAGTAATAATTTTTAGAGGAAAAATCACAGCAGAGGAAACAGAGGCGTTGCTGGTCTCCAGAATTGCATCGTAGATTTGTTGATGTTCTTCATCAACTTGGAGGTCCCCAAGGTTACAACACTTCCTTTTTTTATTTTCATTTTCTTATGACAATTGTGTTTCTGTCATTTGTGCGCATATCAATTAAACACACAAACTAATTACACTCGGATCGCCATTACTATCTGGAGAGAGGATTTACAGAATCGGGCAAGGAAAATTGCGTGTTTTGGTTGTGGGTGGGGAGTGGGTGGGG
>MU790167.1:42148-56163 GCA_026770625.1 Nicotiana glauca
TTTAATTATAAGTGTTAAGTTTTAATTATAAATTATATGTGTCGTTCACTGATTGGCTTCATTGGCAAGTGTAATTCACGTACCTGGTCTGTTCCACTCGGGTGTCTATTTGATCTAAGTAATAGTCACTTAAAGTGTCTAACTGATAAAGGGGTCAGTTGAGGTGTTCAGCTGGTCGTTGAGGACAACTTTAAGGGGTTGTGTATGTATTTCGCCAATCTAATATGTACAAATTCTTTCAACAAATTTACTAAATATTTTTAAATCATGACTTGACCACTAAATCAAATCAAAAACAAATCATCCATCTTTTAAACTAATCCTGAAATCCAACGAAAGCTAACAAGCTATTTCAACAAGAAAAAGGTACAAACAAAATTGAAATTCTAATGAGTACTAGCAAATCAATATGAACCAACATATAACACGTAATCAACGAATCAAGGAAGAAACGTGCTTGAAGATGAAAGCAGAGCATATGGGAAAATATCAAATTAATAGATTAAAAAATAAGAAGCTGAATCTCAATGGCTTTCTTCAGTATTTGACTTATCAAACAAGTTCCGAGTAAAAATAAAAATCGGAAGCAAGAGTCGTTCTGAATTGAAGACAAAACTTTCGGCCAGAACTTCGACTAACGATCTCGACTTTGAACCAACGAGAAGCTCGACTTGATTAAGACACTAGCTGTTTTTCAGAGACTGTTTTGGAGGTGAAGAGTTGGGCAAAAGAGCTGGAGTTTTGAGCTCTTATCAGAGCTTCTGGTCAGTTTTCATGGCTCCTCGGAGATCGTCATCGCCGTTGGGTGATGCTGCCAGCCAGTCGGTGATGAAGCCCGGCAGCGGCAGTTGTGTCGGAAATCGACCAAGGGAGAAGAGCGAATGGGACGACTGATTTTTGAATTAGGGGTGTGCAGCGGCGATGGATTGTTTAGGGTGTTGGGGTAACTGAAACTTCAAATCAGATCAAGGTCATGGTGTTTGATTCTTGAAGAAGAACTCCCTTTTTTTTTTAACGAAGAAGAAGAAGTCTATGAGGAGGGGGGTTCGACTGAAAAGCTGTGCTAATTATTGATTTTAGGCATTATTTTTTGTTCTCCCCCTTTCATTTAGGTGTTACCCCTATTATATAGGTCTAGGTCTAGGTTTATATTTTGTATATTTTGCCAATTAGTCCCTAGGTCTTTTTGTGTTAGGTCCTTAGGGTCTTTTTATTTGTTTTTGTGCCAAATAAGAGTCTAGAACGGTCCCTAGGCTTAAAAGACTAATCCGAATTGGGCCAAGAATTGGGCTCTAAAACTCTTAAAATTGTGACCCAACACCTTAATTGACTCCTTTTAAAATAAGATAAAAATACTACCTAATGCAAAAACTAACATGAAACTATTATATATTTTTTATATTTTTAAGATTATATAAAGATAAAAATAAGGTATTATTTTTGTATATTTTTTATTTAAATTTATGAAAGATACGTAAGCTAAAATATTTTTTTGTAATTTTCCATTTTTATGACGAAAATAAAGAAAATAAGTCAAAAATAGTTGAGATAGCTATATTAAGACTACATTAAATATTTACATGCTAAAATATAAAAAATCTTGGGGAGGATCAAAAATCACATGTCTACAGCTGCCCCACTTTGACTGAAAATACGAAGTATTTTCAGACAAACAACAACTAGACAGGTTTTTTCACCCGACCCTTATTTGGAGAGACTAAAAATAACAGAAAAAGGGAATGTGACCGAGCCCTGGTATCTGAGCTGCCTACATATCCTTGGCTATAAAGGAATCAGGCCACGTCTAGTTCAGAGGTGATAGAGTGTGTGACAAGGATGAGAGAGTCGGTCGAGGTGTCGTTCTGCCGAGGTTTCGGTCCGTGGTCCTGTTATTACATCCAAATCAAAAGAAATGAAAAGACTAGCTAAGCCTGTCAACTACGAGTTACAATATTCCTATCTAAGTCTTCTGAAGCTTGATCCCGAGTCTTGAATGGTTCTTCATATAGGCTTTGGATTTGAACCTTGACCCTTGCTAGTTAAAGGTGCTAGTTCATTCTTCCTCAGCTTTTCAGACCAAACCCAGACACCACACCATGCTTGCGACTTCAGTCATTCCTTAAGCAACCCACATCTTCCATCAACTTCTGCATTTGGATTAACTTCTTGCCCTTCTCCTTTTTCTTTATTGTGACTAACTTTTGTTGATCACCTCAGACTGTTGACTCGCATTTTTATCGTGAGCTTCTTTGTTGCTGACTTGAATTGTAATCTGATATGCTTTCCCTTTCTCCAGGTGGACGCCTGATTGCTGAATTCGAATTGTACTTTGAGATGTTGTCCCTTTCTCCATGTGGGCACCTGACTGTTTAACATGAAATGTATTCCCTTGCACTCCAGGCAGGCTCCTGACTGCTAAACTAGAATTATATTCCCATGCTTTCCAGGCAGGCTCCTGACTGTTACACTCAAATTTTATTCCCTTGTTCTCCAGGCGAGCTCCTGATTGCTGAACTTGAAAAGTATTCCCATACTCTCCAGGTGGGATCCTGACTGCTGAACTTGAAATGTATTCCCATGTTCTCCAGGAGGGCTCGTGATTGCTGAACTTGAAATGTATTCCCATGCTCTCTAGGCGGGCTCCTGATAGCTGAACTTGAAATGTATTCACATGTTCGGCAGGCGGGCTCCTGATTGCTGAACTTTAAATGTATTCCCTTGCTCTCTAGGCGGGCTCCTGATTGCTTAACTTGAAATGTATTCCCATGTTCTCCAGGTGGGCTCCTGATTGTTGAACTTGAAATGTAATCCCATGTTCTCCAGTGGGGCTCCTGACTGCTGAACTTGAAATGTATTCCCATGTTCTCCAGGCGGGCTCCTGACTGCTGAACTTGAAATGTATTCCCAGCTCTCCAGGCGGGCTCCTGATTGCTAAACTTGAATGTATTCTCTGCTCTCCAGGCAGGCTCCTGACTGCTAAACTTGAATGTATTCCCTGCTCTCCAGGCGGTCTCCTGACTGCTAAACTTGAATGTATTTCCTGCTCTTCAGGCGGGCTCCTGACTGCTAAACTTAAATGTATTCCGTGCTCTCCAGGCGGGCTCCTGATTGCTAAACTTGAATGTATTTCCTGCTCTTCAGGCGGGCTCCTGACTACTAAACTTAAATGTATTCCCTGCTCTCCAGGCGGGCTCCTGACTGCTAAACTTGAATGTCCCTGCTCTTCAGGCGGGCTCCTGATTGCTAAACTTGAATGTATTCCCTGCTCTCCAAGCGGGCTCGTGATTGCTAAACTTGAACGCATTCCCTGATCTCCAAGCGGGCTCCTGATTGCTAAACTTGAGTGTATTCCCTGCTCTCCAGGCGGGCTCCTGAATGCTAACTTGGATTGTATTCCCTGTTCTCCAGGTGGGCGCCTGACTGCTGAACTTGAATTTTATCTATGTTCTCCAGGTGGGCGCCTGAATGCTGAAATTGAATGTATTCCCTGCTCTCCAGGCGGGCTCCTGATTGCTAAACTGAATGTATTCCATGCTCCCCAGGCGGGCTCCTAATTGCTAAACTTGAACGTATTCCCTGCTCTCCACGCGGGCTCCTGACTGCTGAACTTGAAATGTACTCCCTGTTCTCCAGGGGGGCTCCTGAATACTGACTTGGATTGTATTCCCTATTCTCCAGGTGGGCTCCTGACTGCTGAACTTGAAATGTATTCCTATGTTCTCCAGGCAGGCTCCTGATTGCTGAACTTGAAATGTATTCCCATGTTCTCCAGGCGGGTTCCTGATTGCTGAACTTGAAATGCATTCCCATGTTCTCCAGGCGGGCTCCTAATTGTTGAACTTGAATGTATTCCCATGCTTTCCAGGCGGGCTCCTGATTGCTAAACATGAATTACTTCTCCCTGTTTTCCAAGTGGGTACCTGATTTAAACAAAAATAAACAAAACAAAGAAAATTTTCTGCCCCAGTTTGGTAGCTGGGCACATATTTGAGTGTTAAACTGAATCATGTTACCAAATATTCTAAGAATTGGAAAGCTAGATCCTATTATCCAGGAGTGTCCTGACAACTCCTAATTAAATGACAGTTTTTTATCTAAATTATATCTTCTAGAGGTATTACTTCCGCTAAATCCTGTTATCTAAGAGGGTCTTAAAACTACATCCCATTATCCATGAGGGTTCTGAAAATCAAAAGTCCAATTTTATCTTAAAAGTGACAATTCTTTACAGCTGAATTATACTTCCCTACAGCAGAACTTACGTTAAATCTTGTTATCTAATGGAAATCTTAAAAATAGGTCCCATTATTCAGGAGGGTCCTGACAACTCCTAACTAAATTCTATCTCCATAATGAAAATTTGAAACCAACTTATATTCTTTTGGGGTACATTTATGCTAGATTTTGCTACACGTTATTGTTTTGAATTTTAAATTAGGTCCCATTTTCCAGGAGGGTCCTGAAAACTCCTAATTGAATCATATCTCAAACATGCAAACTTTGAAACCAACTTATATTCCTTGGGGCACATTTATGCTATATTTGCTACTTATGACTGTTTTGATTTTTTAACTAGGTCCCATTTTCCAGGAGGGTCCTGAGAGTTTACGGTCAAACCTGTTTGGTGCTTGATCTTCCCCTACGGAGGGTTGCTCCGAAACAAACAAAATTTTCTGCCCCTTTTTCAAGTCAAAGAAAAATAATCTTGTCAGTTTAAAATGTGGTGGTTGGTTTGTGGTCTTGAACTTTGAGGGCGATTGCTCCTTCATTTCCCATGATAACTGATTTCCACTCGAAGAACCTGCCTGCTTAGACTAACCACTTTCTCTGTCATCTGTATCACTGAGAATACCTTTTCTCCGTTCAGACCCAATATCCTCTATTTGTTGCATTGCTCATGAACTAGAATCTACCCAACCTTTGTGTCTTACATGAATCCCAAAGCACGACACTTGTCACCCCTCCCCCATTGTGTATGTTGTTCTTTCTTGCCTTAAACCATTGGTCCCGTCCTTGAGGTCTACGGCTCCCTCATTTGCATTGATAACTTTGACTTCTGCTTGGAAGGTCTTGCTTGTCACTGGTTTAACACCCTTTTATCAATCTTATCACATGAAATATTTTTGATTTGTTTACCCTAACCCTTCATCTGTTGCATTGTTCATGAATTGACATATACCAAGCCTTTGTGTTTCACATGAACTTCCAAAGCATATTGATTGTTACCAACTCATCGCGCATGTTGTTCTTTCCTGATTTAAATTACTAGCCTTGGACTCGAGGTCTATTGTTCCTTCACTCGCCATGATAACTGATTTCCATTCGAAGACCTTGCTTGTTCCTTGACTAACCACTTCCTTTGTCACCCTTATCACATAAAATACCTCTTCTCCGTTCAAACCCAATAACTTCTATTTGTTGCATTGCTCCTGAACTGACACTTACCAATCTTTGTGTCTCACATGAACCCCAAAGCACGATACTTGTCACCCCCTCATTGCGCATGCTGTTCTCTTCTTGACTTAAACCACTAGTCTTGTCTTTGAGGTCTACGGCTCCCTCATTTGCCATGATAACTTTGATTTCTTCTTGGAAGGTCTTGATCATCACTAGTTTGCCACCCTTTTTGTCAATCTTATCATAGAAATACCTTTGATCCGTTCACCCTAGCCCTCCTTCTGTTGCATTGCCCATGAATTGATATACACCAAGCCTTTGTATTTCACAAGGATCCCAAAGCATGTTGATTGTTACCAAATCAATATGCTTGTTGTTCTTTCCTGACTTATGACACTTTGATGTGTTAACCAGATCCCGTTTGTGCAATTAGAAAGCTGGTGGCAAATTTTGAAGTTATTTCTCACTTGTTCCGACCGAACAGACTCAGGAAGAGTAAGTAAACAAGTCAAAAGGAACAAAGTAGAGGACAGTGGAAAGAGATGATTCCTAACAAGAAAACTACAAAGTAGAAACCTATCGGATGTGGATACCAACTGTAATGACCATGACATGTAGCTGCGGCCTATTCAGTGAAGAAAATCTGATATTCAGCTCATGTTATACCCCTAAACCGTGAAACTGGACTTCGATGCTCCGTCGTTAGTCATCTTTCACAATCTCTGTTAGGTGATTTCCCATATGATTCTCAATCCTTATTCGACTTGTAGTGCCCGAAGGGTTTTCACCATCAAGCCTCTCTCATTTTGTTCTTTCTCAACTTACCGTCCCCTTATGGTGCCCGTGAAGGTTTTCACCAATAAGACTCTCATTTTTTATTTCTCTCAGCATTCATCGCCTTGCGGTACCCGTGAGGGCTTTCATCAATAAGACTCTCTCATTTTCATTATTTTTTTGCTTGGACCGGAGTGTTGCCCCTGATATGAATCACCTCTACTTTCTCGACTTGGCATCTCTCGAAGACTGATCAGAAGGTCTTTCTTCAGACCGTAGCGTGGGCTTTGGATAGGGTTAGAAAGAAAGGGTATGAATGACTCAAAACAATTCAAATGGGTTCAAAATTACAACTTTCGGAATCAAATTTCTTACAACAACCATAACTTCTGCCCCAGTTTCTTGCTTGGGGACTTTTGGATTTTTATTTTGATGGGACCGAACCGTGAGGCTACCTACGTATCCTTAAAAGGAATCAGGTCGAACGTAGTTCATGACATGGGAATTACTTTGTTGTTGTGATTTTTCTTTTCTTTTTCTTCCTCTTTCTCTTCTTTTCTTCCCTTTCTCTTTTTGTTGTTTTTTTTCTTTTTCTTTTTCTTCTCTTTTTCTTCTTTTTTTTCTTTTCTTCTTCCTTTTTTCTTCTCTCTCTTTTCATTCTTTTTCTTTTCTCTTTTCCTTTACTTATCTTTCTCGCTTGTGTTTCTGATCTTTGCTGCTGATTCCGAAAGAGGGGTATAAAAGAAAATAAATAAGGCTCAAAGGAGTAACAAACGATAAAGTGTTTAGATAGCAGAATAAAATGCCTTCGTCATTCCAATCTTCAAATCATGTCAAGTACAAACAACATAATTAAACAAACCACAAAAAACATTCGTAACATCTTTTGATTGTACCAGACTTGATAAACATATCCACACATTCGCCTTTTGTCAATTTTAAGTACCGTTGGACAACACTCTCTCTCTCGTTACCACAAACGACCCCTGTCAATTTGAGGAAAACTTGCTGTTAGTTTTAACCTGATGCGGCATGATGCATTTCAATAGGGTTTCTTTATGTTCTATCTGCCCCAGTTTCACACAATTTGGGCTTGAAGTGATCTTATAATGCCTTTACTTATTTCTCTCAAATGTCCCCATCATCTTCAAAATTATCTCATTGCTTCCTAGCTAAACTGATTTTTAAAGATCAGACTGAGAATTATGATGTGCATGTCATGTCACTAGAACCAGCATGAAAAGAACTATAAAAAGAGGAGAGAACTAAACCAAAGAAAATGACTAGACATAACAGAAAACAGGAAATGGCATTAGACAGACGATGAAACAGTTCGAACAACAAGACAAGCAAACTAAACTGGGGTTACGACCCCGGAACAAACCTAGACAGCACTAAACGAGCTACCACGACTAAACAAACCAGGCAAAATAAAAGGATAGAAGGATTTGAGTCACAAGACAATACCGGATTACAACCCTGAAATAACCCGGACAACAGAAATGACAACAAAATAAACCACCAAAAACTCCACTCCGGATGACCAAGAAATGGAGTGTCTTCCCAATTACCAAGCACGACATCTTAGCCACTGAGTTTCGCATCAATGCTGCCAAGACCATTATCAACTTTAATCAACAAATTTCCAAGAGGATTTGCATGCTCCCTGTCACTGTTACTGATCACAATTACCCCTTCTTGAATCATTCTTTCTATTTACCTTTTCAAAGAGTGACAATCTTCAATGCTATGCCCCTGGACATTAAAGTGGTACATGCATCAAACAGCAGGATCAAAGCATTTTGCATATAGGTTTGGAATAGAGCGGAGGAGCGGCTCAATCAGTCCAGAATGCTTTAACTTTTCAAACAAACTTGTGTAGGATTCTCCGATGGGTGTGAAATTATCCTTTTGCCTTTGTTTCCCTCCATGCCTCAGTTTTCTAGGATTGTTGGATGCTTGAAAATATTGTGAAGGCACACGAGAATTTTGGGATGCTGATGCTCGCCCTAGGGAGTGACCTGGTGGTTGGACAGATGGTCGGATGTTGTTCGGCGGATAATACTGGGGTGGCTTATATGGAGTTTGGGGATGTTCACAAGGTCGGTATTTTGGCTGAAAGCGTTTAGCATGAACGACCACCAGACCTTGTCGTTGGCGGAGGGAGTGACCTAGTGGTTAGACATATGACCACTAATTGTTCGGAGGATAATGCTGAGGTAGATTATGTGGAGCTCGGGGACAGGTTTGGGGTTGGAGTTGAGGCTAAATACGTTTGGCAAGAACGACCACTGGACCCTGTCGTCGGCGGGGCTTAGCGATATCTTTTCTATCAATAGGAGGACTCTCCCGAGCAACGTGTTCATTCCATCTAAGCCAAAAATCCTTAAAACATCCCTTGGGTTTCTTTTCCATCTGAGATAGGGATGAGCAGCCTGGGATAATTTCTATTATACTGAAAGCGCCGCACAAAATCTTGAGCCATGTCGCCCAATGCATGCCACTTTCCGATATCTTGACGATTATGCCATTCCAAAGCCGCCCCAGTCAGGCTCTTACTGAAATATGCCATCAACAAATCATCTTTCTTGCCAACACTTCTCATTTCACGGCAATAACCCCTCAGATAGGCAACTGGATCTCCTAACCCATGATACAAGTTAAAATTTGGCACTTTAAACCCTGCAGGCATGCGAACATTGGGGAACATACACAATTCTTTGCAAGACGTGTTAACCTGGTCTCCCATCCCTTGCATGTTCTTTAAGGATTGTTCTATACCTTTCAGCTTCACGGATATCTCATCTCGCCCTACTTTTCCTGTAACCTTTTCATTTTCAGCATGAAGCTTATCCCGAGGGCTCTTCTTGTATGAATCAAGAACCTTGTGGGCGGCCTCTATGGGGTAGTATTGGTCATCACGAGCTTTGAGTGGATATTCATTGTTAGGAATAGTCAATATGACAGGAAGGCAATTTTGAGGAGAGGTAATTGGAGGAAGAGTGATTGAGCCACTAGGGTGGGTGGCTTTGGCGAGTATGGGACATTATCCAGCACTAGGACCGGAGTTTAGGTAAGAGTAGTATCTAAGAAACTAGGTGGTGGCAGGGGTGGTGCCCTCCCAGTCATCCAAGCCTGATACATGTCTGCCATGTGTTGTCTTAACATCTTTACCTCTTCAACCAATCCATTGTCTAGACTGCTTTCGGGTACCGGTATCAACCAACTCAGTTATGTTGTTGTCTGTCACTGCCTTTTGACTTTGTGTTGTAGAGAAGATTTACCACTTCAAAAACCACAAACCAACCATCCTTCTTCTATGAGTATAACAAAATGAAGCCATCACGTTAGCGTTAGGGCATTTAACATAAGATAATCTCACTTCACGTGCGATGCACCTAGCCACAGTTTTCAGTTCTAAAATGAATTTGACGGTACAAAGGTCAGTTGGCATCATCCCAATTTGTTCATTTCAACCTCTCTTTTCTTTGCTTTCCTTGCACTTCTTAGCTTGCTCATTTTCTTTCCCCTTTTTTTCTTTCTGATTATCGCTCTTTTTCTTCCTTCTCATTTCTCACACCCCACAACTCTACCTCTTTTTTTTTCTTTTTCCTTTCTTTTTTCCATTTTTTCCTTTTCCTTTTTTTTTAATAATAAAAAAATAATTCGATTGAACCCTATGTAGGTTGCCTACGTATCATGACGCTGCATGAATCAGATCTTTGAGTAGTTCTGGAAGATCGAGAATAACATAAACAAACTAACGTTCTTTTTTTATTACCTTAATGACCACTCCGATGAGAAAAGAGAAATAATAGAAGAAAATTTTTTTTAAAAAATTTTCTAGACTTAATGATCTATAACCTATCCTAAACTCAAACTTATCGAGCATATATTTTTTTCTCTTTTTTGAAACAAACACTTTATGAGAAATTATTAAGAAAAAATCCTACAAGTGAAAAATATTTTTTGATTCTTTTGTTTTTTAGGAAGGAAATCTAAACAATAAACCAAAAAAAAATATTTTAAATTTTCATTTGATATCCTTGAAGAAAGATTTCAAAATGAGAAATGAAAAAGATAAACAAAAAAACTGTTTTTGGATTTTAATTTTTAATTACCTAAGAAAGAAACTTTAAAAATAAAGATAAAGTATGTTTTTTTCTCTTCTGTGCACAATGTCCTAAAGTTCTTGGGAAAATAAAAGAATATTTTTACCATTTTTCGTTAATTTTCCAAAGAAGAACCTCAAAAGAAAATCTTTTTGAATTTTTGAGATTAATACCTTAAAGTAAAGAAAATATTTAAAAAAAAATTATTTTAAGTCCTAGATATTAATTGCCTAAATGGACAACCACCTCAACAATATATTTTTTTTATTTCTACAATTAGTATTCTAAAGAAAATTCCTAACGGAAATATAAAATGCAATTCTTTTTTTTTTTTTTATTACACACCTTTTCAAATACAAAATACAAAGTACAATAATAATAAAAAAAACTCGACATTACTATTCAAAACTAAAAGGTAAAAGACGGCATAAAATAAAAAAACAGATTCAAAGCACTAAAAGAAAAGAAAATCTTCTTATCCACTTCTGAATGAGCAATCCTGACTAGATGTCCTAGGCTCTGTCATGCTCCAACTCCGGTAAGTAAATCTACACCTGTATGAGAAAATTAAAACCAAATAGATTAAAGACCTAGAACGCTATGCAAGACATGATTTAGGCCATTATTTTCAAAATGGCTTTTTTGGCCAAAAGATGGCTAGAAGTGCAAAATTTGACTAAGACCCCGCAAAGCCAATGTCACGACACTAGTTCACCAATTATGAACACGTCATGACGGCACCCAGTCTTCGCAACCAAGTAAGCCTAACACATTGCGGAAGTAATAACATTTGCGAAATTTATAAACAAAACTAAATAACAGGAATAATGTATACGGTTGCCGCCTGTCACATACACTTTAACACTTTAAAAGTTATGAAACTATCCCAAAGACCCGAAAACCCACGGGCAACACAGACTTAGAATGAAACATAATACTGCTCTAATCATCCGAAAATGTCTATATCAAGGAAAAACTGAATATCATATAGCTAACTATAAGGTAGAGTGAGAGGGAGACTCTTTGGTCTGCGGACGTGGCAGATATACCTCAAGTCTCCGAAAATGCTCCTGCAGCTACGGGTAGTGTGCCTGCGTAGAGGTACCTGGATCTGCACATGAAAAACATGCGCAGAAGAGGCATGAGTACACCACAGGGTACTCAATAAGTGCCAAGCCTAACCTCGGTTGGGTAGTGACGAGGAAAGGTCAGGGCCCTACTGAGACAGAAACAATAGAATAGCAAAATATTAACAGTATTGAAGTCTGATGAAAACTAATGAACACAGCAGTGTAGTAAGACAGTTCAATGAAATATAATACTACAAGACAAAACAGAAACACAGAGTAAACACAGCTAAATTATAAGAATACCGACGAGGGTCTCCCAGGATACCGTCCTGTAGCCCCTTTTCTCAACTGTCCAATGGAAACTTCTCGTATATCATCCCGTAATCCAAATCCCATATCAATATCAAAGGATCTCCTGGGATACCGTACCGTAGTCCAATCATCAGTGTGCAGGGGGATCTCCCGGGATACCGTCCGGTAGTCCCAAAATAAAAGTGCAGGGGGATCTCCCGGAATACCGTCCCGTAGTCCCAAAGTAAAATGTAGGGGGATCTCCCGGGAATCAAACCCGTAGTCCTAAAGTAAAATGCAGGGGGATCTCCCGGGAATCAAACCCGTAGTCCTAAAGTAAACAAACAAGGGGGAACTCCCGAAATCCCGCATCTGTAGTCCCAATGTAAATGCGCAACCAACATCAGAGAAATATTCAGAAATTTAAGTACCACAATACAAGACAACAATTAATACTGGACTAACATGCTCCACGTAATTACATTTAAGACAATTTAAACAATTAGGCAACTTGGATCAATTAAACATGCTCTTCTGCGCTAGCACAGGCTATAATAGCAAGTAAAGAAAGGGAAATATGAAAGAGAATCCAAATCAAGTATTTAAGTAAAAATTCTGGTTTCAATAATTAGCTCAAGTACGCGCTCGTCACCTCACGTACAAGGCATTCAATTGACAATTATCACATCCTAAGGAACGAAGTCCCCCACACAAGGTTAGGCAAGCCACTTACCTCGAACCGGTGTGAAATCAACTAGGGAACGATGCCCTTGCCACGAATATCCGACTCCAAATGGCCCAAATCTATTCGATTCAATTACAAATCATAAATAATATTGCAAACAACTGATTCCACTATTGAAATTAAAACTAGGGCGCGAAAATAGGTAAAATGACCAAAATGCCCCTCCAGCCGACAACTCGGAATCGAATAATTTTCACGTTTTCAGAACCCTCGTACTCTCATGAGTCTAATCATATAAAATTCTCCCAAATCGGAGGTCAAATGCCCACTCAAAATCACAAAATTAAGGCTAAGAAGTTTCACCCATTTTTCTCAATTTTTGACCTTGAATTTGAATTCTAATGGTTGATTTAGCTAGGAAATGATGGAATATAGCTAGAAGGGATCAAAGCAACGTTACCCAATGATCTTCTCTTCAAAACTCAAAATCGCTTTCTCCCGAGCCCTCAATTGATTTTTCTAACTTTGAAATAAACCCTCGGATTTTCCCTTTTTCAGACCAGTGATTTCCGCTTTTGCGGCCCAGGGACCGCTTCTGCGGTCCCGCTTTTGCGGTCCCGCTTTTGCGGTCCCGCTTTTGCGGTGGGAATAACCACTTTTGCGGTTCAACTTAATAGGGCAGGGACCGCTTTTGCGGACTAAAAACCGCATCTGCGGTTCCGCTTACGAGGGAAGGAGACCGCTTCTGCGGTTCTCCTGGGATGGGGCAATTCCGCTTATATGGAAAGATGGCCGCTTATGCGGCTCCGCTTATGCGGTGAAGAAGCTGCTGATGCGGTTATGCTTCTGCGGCTCAAGGACCGCAGAAGCGAAAATACCAGAAGCCTGCTGCAACTTTTTCCTTCTAACTCCAAACTTTGCCCGTTGAGCATTCGAAATCATCCCGGGATCCCCGGTACTCCAACCATAAGCACCAATACCACATAATACCTTATTCGAACTTGTACCAATCCTCAAAACACCTCAAACAACACCAGAAACCCGATTAATTCAAGGATTCAAGCCTAAGAACTTCAAATTCTATCAAAATGCGCTTTCGATCAAAAACCTCACAAAACCTCGTCCGAATGACCTGAAATTTTGCACACACATCCCAAATGACAAGACGGAGCTACAGCAACTTCCGAAATTCCAATCCAACTCCCGGATCAAAAATTCACTATTGGACCGGAAACCTCAAAATTTCAAACTTCGGCATTTCAAGCCTAAATGAGCCAGGGACCTCCAAATTACATTCCGAACACGCTCCCAACCCCAAAATCACCTAACAGAACTAACAGAACCATCGGATTTCCATTCCGAGGTTGTCTTCACCCTGTTCCAAATAATGACCATTTTTCAACTCTTAAGCTCTCATTTAGGGACTAAGTGTCCCAAAACACTCCGAATCCAAATACCGAACGTCCCGGCAAACCAAAATAGCAGAAATGAACTTAGGGAAAGCAATTAATAGGGGATCGGGGCATAAATTTCAAAAACGACCGGCCGGGTCGTTACATCCTCTTACACTTAAACATTCGTCCGTCCTCGAACCAGCATAGAGAACATACCTGAAGTAGCAAAAAGATGAGGGTACTGGTTGTGCATATCCTGCTCGGTCTCCCAAGTCGCCTCCTCGGCCGGCTG
>MU790167.1:70135-80329 GCA_026770625.1 Nicotiana glauca
ACTTCATCATATTACTCCATTCCAATTACATCAATCCTTCGACAGTTCAGAGAAGAATCGAGAGAAGTACCTGAATCACAACAGAACGAGGAGAAGTCAGCCACAAAGAGCAACAGAGATCAATACAGCTCCAAAATCAGTTCAACGATCCAGGAGGATTTGATAAAAAACAATCAGAACTAAGATTCAACCATAAACTGTTTGAAAGCACCCAAATAAATCGGAAATTGAACTTTTAAAAACTTCTGAAACTCCAAAGGATCAAATCTCAACCAAACACCAACTTAATTAACCCAAAACTATGAGAAATGACCTCAAAACTATTCCAGGTATTTCAGAAATCCAAAAGCCCAGTAAAACTAGCCAAATCAAGGTAATTGAATCTCTGAAATTACTTAAACTTATTTCAAATCATCTCTGATCCACAGATATCAAATTTTGAACTTCGAAGATTGAAATTAAGCTGAAAATTCAATAGAACAATATTTATTTTTTGGGTTTTACTGATTTTTCAGTTGTTTTTGGATTTTGGAGGATTTAAAATTCAAATTGAGATCTGAATTTGAAATAGGAACTTTGGGAGGGAATTTTGGAGGGTCTCAAACTTGTGAAACTAGGCAGAATGACTGCCTATTTATAGACACAATTGGGAGGGAATTTCAAATTTTTATTTTACCTTTTAGTCCCTATGTTATTTTTGTTTTTCACCTCTTATTTCTGACTTGTATTACAAGTTACTACACCTATTTTATTAAAACTTATACTAAAGCCCATTCTAGAAGGTTCTATACCTATTACAATTCATATACTACCCTTACCTCATCCTGAAATTTACTATTTCTAATAAACATACCCTTTTCTTATGGCCAAACTACCCTTTAAACCCTCTAAAATTACTGCCCAAACCCCAAACAAAAACTCCTGAAATTACTAACCCTTTCTTGGTCTCCAATTACCAAATCGACTAAGCTAATCAATACTAGCTAATTTTACTAATGAATTGAAAACTAATTAAGGATTATTGATGCAATTAAACTAACTATCAAATTTCAGCTATAACCAATCTCAATTAGCAAAGTAAGATATTATTAAAACATTAAAACTAAAAGCTAACATCAATGAAACGAACATATAGAACAAAATTTGAAACAAAATTAATACTAATTATTACAGGACAGGACTTAAGCCAAACAAAATTAATAACAATAGCGTGAATTAAACAGAATCCAAAATTAAGAACTTGAATGAAACTAATCTAGTCAATTTATCAGATCAGAACCTAGGATAAAAGATCGACAAAAAGGAATTAATCATGAACAAACTAGTAATCAATGACCAATTTACGAATTAAACACTAAACTATTACGAATTAAGCTAATCCTAATATGAGCAGGCCCAATTTATGTTTAGACTACCCAAACCTATAGATACATTAATGAATTAACCTACAACTAATTTTATGCAAAATCAAACGCTGAGTACCAGAAAATAAAAGAAAATAAAAAGAAAAGCAAAGAAAAGGGACAGAAGCGGAAGCAAATCAATTGAAGAAAAATGAAGGATGAAAGATACCTTTAAACACTTGCCACAGGACTGTCAACCCTTCGAAAACTCCAATTTGATTTGAAATAAGTATTAACTGTGTGTTCTCAACGAGAACAAACAATCAAAACCCATTTCAAATCCAATCGCTTAAAGAAAAACTAGAAATCCTAGACCTGTCTCTTATCGTCTTGTTTTTACATTCACAACGGGCCAATTTGGAGAGGATTTAAGGAAAAGCAGTGGCGGAATGGGGTTGAGTGAGAGCCGATAACTGCATGAGCGATATTTGAGTGGTTTCAAGATCCGCCGCTGGTCAGAAATGGCAAAGGATCAAGAGGCGGCATTTAGGGTTTCACTGATTTGAGGCTCTTGGGTGGGGTTTGAGAGGTAAAAGGCAGATATTTATGGAGAGGAGGTGAAGGGGTCGTTTTGTATCAATTTAGAAGGCAACGGCGTTGGCGTCGGCGTCGGCGTCGGCGTCGGCGCCGCCTGCGAGTGGTAACACAGTTAGGGTGGCTAATTAGGGTTTGGGGATGAAGTCTTTGAAAAGAAAAAGGTGACATAAACGGGTGAGGGCTTAATTTGGACATATGTATTTTGGTTAATTGATTCTGGACCGTTAGATTAAAAGGGATCAACGGTCCAGATCATTAAAGGGAAAACGTGGTCGTTTGATGGCAAAGGGGGTGGACCGGGTGCTTGGGACTTGGGCCTGGGCGGGTGGAATTAATTGGGCCGACCTGGGTAGAAATATTGGGTTGTGAAACAGCTTTCTTTTAATTGTTTTATTTTTCAATTTATTCTCTTTATTTGTTTCCTTTTTGTATAGATTTTTGTATTTTTATTTTTTTGCTTTTGTATTTCATTTTCATTCTTGTGTTTTGTATTTTTTACTTTGTATTTTTTCTGATTTTGTGAAAATTAAAACAAAACCTAATTAAACTATTTAACTTTTAAAATTATTTAAAATCAATTATCAATTAAATTTGCATAGGAACTATTTTTGTGAATTTTTTTAAATTTTGTTCTAAAACAAATCAATACCTAGTTAATGCTAAAAATGAAATTAAAATCCTAAATGCAAATGCATATTTTGTATTTTTATATGAGTTAACATGCATAAATAACATGCAAACAATTAACACAAAATTCACAAAATTTGTAAAATAAGAAAAAATCTTTTGTTTGAATTTTATGGGAATAACTCATATATAGGGCAAAAATCACGTGCTCGCAGCTGCCCCTCTTTGCTCGGAAACACGAAGAGTTTTTGTGCAAAGATAAGTGAGCAAATACGAGCGATTTTTTCCCGTTCGAGTATTCCGTTGTGAAGCATTTTGAAAAGTTTTGACCGCACCTTGCTTCGGAGGTTGCCTACATATCCTGGGTTAAACAGGAATCAGGTCAGTATAGTTCGGGAATGTCTGGTAGCTAGGACTACCAGGAGCTGTGATTTCACTGTTGTTGCTGCTGTTACTGCTTGCTGACCCCCCTTATTACACCGTGGTAAAACAAAAGAAGTTGGCCTAAGCTATGATCTAGGAGTTACAAAAATCCTATCTATGTCTTCAAACTTGCTCTTGTGTTGCCTTGAACATGTATCTTGTGTTCTTCCAATGATATTCTTGTTGTTGCCTTGGCGACGTTTTTTTTTTGCCATTCCTCTTGATGATGCTTGACTGCTACAATTTGAAATATGTGTCCATTTTTCAGGTGGGCTCCTGCTTGCGATGCTTGAAAAGTATTCCCTTGTTCTCCAGGTGGGCTCCTGTTTTCGATGCTTTGAAAAGTATTCCCTTGTTTTCCAGGTGGGCTCCTGCTTGCGATGCTTGAAAAGTATTCCCTTGTTATCCAGGTGGGTACCTGACTGCTTCAACTGACTGCTTCAACTTTGAAATGTGTTCCCTTGTTATCCAGGTGGGTACCTGACGGCTTCAACTTTGAAATGTATTCCCTTGTTATCCAGGTGGGCGCCTGATTGCCGAGTTTGAAAAGGCATTCCCTTATTCTTCAGGTGGGCTCCTGATTGCAATAAAACAGACAAAATAACAAAAATTTTCTGCCCCAGTTTGATGGCTGGGTATATGGGTGAGTATTAAGCGAAATTATTTTACCAACTATTATGGGAATCTAAAGGCTGAGTCCTATTATACAAGGAGGTCCTGACAATTCCTAACAATTACGAACCTAAACTATCTCTTCTTCCATTGTATTTGTTATCAAATATCTTAAACTATTCTCATTATCCAGGAAGGTCCTGACTTCCACTCTATCTTGTGATCTAGACTGACCTTAAAACTACGTCCCATTATCCAGGAGGGTCCTAACAACTTCTACTATGACTTCCACTATATCTTGTTATTTAGATTGACCTTAAAACTACGCCGCATTATCCAGGAGGGTCCTAACAACTTCTACTATGACTTCCACTATATCTTGTTATTTAGATTGACCTTAAAACTACGCCGCATTATCCAGGAGGGTCCTAACAACTTCTACTATGACTTCCACTATATCTTGTTATTTAGATTGACCTTAAAACTACGCCGCATTATCCAGGAGGGTCCTAACAACTTCTACTATGACTTCCACTATATCTTGTTATTTAGATTGACCTTAAAACTACGCCGCATTATCCAGGAGGGTCCTAACAACTTCTACTATGACTTCCACTATATCTTGTTATTTAGATTGACCTTAAAACTACGCCGCATTATCCAGGAGGGTCCTAACAACTTCTACTATGACTTCCACTATATCTTGTTATTTAGATTGACCTTAAAACTACGCCGCATTATCCAGGAGGGTCCTAACAACTTCTACTATGACTTCCACTATATCTTGTTATTTAGATTGACCTTAAAACTACGCCGCATTATCCAGGAGGGTCCTAACAACTTCTACTATGACTTCCACTATATCTTGTTATTTAGATTGACCTTAAAACTACGCCGCATTATCCAGGAGGGTCCTAACAACTTCTACTATGACTTCCACTATATCTTGTTATTTAGATTGACCTTAAAACTACGCCGCATTATCCAGGAGGGTCCTAACAACTTCTACTATGACTTCCACTATATCTTGTTATTTAGATTGACCTTAAAACTACGCCGCATTATCCAGGAGGGTCCTAACAACTTCTACTATGACTTCCACTATATCTTGTTATTTAGATTGACCTTAAAACTACGCCCCATTATCCAGGAGGGTCCTGACAACTTCTATTACGACTTCCACTATATCATGTTATTTAGACTGACCTTAAAACTACGCCCCGTTATCCAGGAGGGTCCTAACAACTTCTATTATGACTTCCACTATATCTTGTTATTTAGACTGACCTTAAAACTACGCCCCATTATCCAGGAGGGTCCTGAAAACTCTTAATTGAAACCTATTGCAAACTTTAGAACGAACTTATATTCCTTTAGTGTACGTTTATTCTAAACTACGTTTCTCATGATTGTTTTGAAATTCAAACTAAATCCCATTTTCAGGAGGGTCCTGACAACTCCTAACAATTACAAACCTAAATTATCTCTTCTAAAGGTATTACTCCAACTACATTTGTTATCAAAAGGTCTTAAACTACTTCCCGTTATCCAGGAGGGTCCTGACAACTTCTAATTAAAAGGCTGTTTTAGCCTAAACTATATCTATTGCAAGTACGACTTCCATCACATCTTGTTATCTAGACTGACTTTAAAACTACGTCCTATTATCCAGGAGGGTCCTGACAACTCCTAATTCAATCCTATCCTAAACATGCAAACTTTGAAACCAACTTATATTCCTTTTTATGCCAAGTTATATTTCTCATGATTGTTTTGAAATTTAAACTAAGTTCCATTTTCCAGGAGGGTCCTGAGAATTTCCCGTCATACCTGTTTGGGTCCTGTATTTCCTTATGGAGGATTTCTCCAAAACTTCTACCCCTGTTTCAATCAAAGAAAATCTTGTCAGTTTAAAATGTGGTGGTTGGTTTGTGGCCTTGAATTTTGAGGGCGATTGCTCCTTCGCTTCTCATGATAACTGATTTCCACTTGAAGATCTTGCCTGTTTACTGACTAACCACTTCCTCTGCCGTCCTTGTCACAGGAAATACCCCTTCTTTGTTCAAACCCGCATCCCTTTATCTATTGCATTGCTATTTACCAAGCCCTTGTTTTTCATGAATCTCAAAGCACAACAATTGCTACCCACTCAAAGTGTATGTTGCTCTTTCTTGACTGAATCCACTAGCTCTGACCTTGGAGCCCATTGTTCTTTCACTTGGCATGATAACTGACTCCCAATCGAAGTCTTTGTTTTTATTGACTGACCACTTTCTTTGTTCCTTTCGACATAGCAAATATCTCTGATCCTTTCACCACCCCCTTTATCTTTGTTGTGTTGTTCATGAGTTGATATGTACTAAAACATTGTATTTCAAATGAATCCCTAAGGCATGTCAATTGCCACCCACTCAATATGTTTGTTGTTTTTCTTGATTTAACCACTGGCCCGGGCTTTACTCCTTCTCTTGTCATGATAACTGATTTCATTTGAAGACCTCAATTGTTCCTTGACTGACCACTTCCTTTGTCAAAATATGCCTCTCCTCCGTTCTAACCCCATACTTTATTTGCTGTATTGCTCCTGAATTGACACTTACCAACCTTTGTGTCTCCCATGAACCCCAAAGCATTTAATTGTTACCAACTTTAGTGTGCATGTTGCTCTTTTCTAATTTAAACCATCGGCCTTGCCCTTGAAGTCTAATGCTCCATCGCTAGCCATGATAACTTTGATTTCTTTTTTGGGAAATCTTGATTGTCATTGGTGTCAATCCTATTCTTTTGATCTGTTCACCCTCACTCTTCATATATTGTGTTGTTCATGAATTGACGTATACCTAGTCTTTGTATTTCACAAGGAATTCCAAAGCATGTTAATTGTTGCCAACTCGATCATGTTTGATGTTATTTCCTGACTTATGACAATTGATGTGCTGGCCAGATCCCATTTTGTGCAATTGGAAAGCTTGGTGGCAAATTTGAAGTCATTTCTTTACTTGTTATGACCCGACAGACTCAAGAAGAGAGAAAGACAAGGTGGGAAGAATAGAGTGAAGGAGAATGGAAGGAGACGATTCCTAACAAGAAACCTACAGAGTAGCAAAAGCATCAGATTTAGATACCGACTCTAGCGACCTTGACATGCACCTGCAGCCTACTCTTTTTAGCAAATCTGATGTTCAGCTCTTGTTGCAATTTTCGCCGTGAAACTGGTCTTCAGTGCTCCATTTACCCGATCTGGTTCACAATCCTTAGTCGACTTGTGATGCCCGTAGGGTTTTCAACATCAAGCCTCTCTCATTTTGATTTTCTCTCAACTCGCTATCGCCTTACAGTGCCCGTGAGGGTTTTCACCAATAAGACTCTCTCATTTTGATTTCTCTCATCTTAGGGTACCTGTGGTGGTTCTCATCATCATGACTCTCTAATTCTTCATTTTCCTATGTTTGGACTGGAGTGTTGTCCCTGATGTGATTCACCTTTGCTCGCTTGACTCGGCATTTCTTGAAGATTGATCGGAAGGTCTTTCTTTGGACCGTAATGTGGCTTTTGGATGGGTTTAGAGAGAAGGGTATAGAGGCTCAAGATAATTCGACGTGGGTTAAAGAACTACAACTTTCGGAATCACATTTCTTACAACAACCATAGCCTTTGCCCCAGTTTCATTCTTGGGGATTCTTGAACTTTTCTTTTGTTGTGACTGAACCTCATAGAGGCTGCTTACGTACCCTTTCGGGATCAAGTCAAACGTAGTTCAGACAACTACATTTGTTGTTGCGATCTTTCCTTCTTCCACTTCTTTTCTTTTTCATTTCTTTTCCTTTCTTTTTTTTTCTTTTTTTTTCTTTTCTTTTCTCTTCTTTTCTTCTTTTTTCTTTTCTTTCTTTTTCTTTTCTCTTTCGCTTTTCTTTTCTTTTCTTTTTTCTTTTCTCTTCTTTCTTTTCACTATTTTTCTCTTGTTTCTCCACTTACTTCCCCATTCGAGCTTGCGAGTCTTATTATTGATTCCGAAAGAGGGGTAGGCAAGAAAAATAATCGAGGCTCAAAGGGGTAACAAAGGATAAAGTGTTTGGATAGTAGAATAAAATGCCTTCGTCATTCCAATCTTCAAAACATACCAAGTACAGACTACGCAGTTAAACAAGCTGAGGAAAACATACAGAACACCTTTTGATTGATTCACATATTTGCCTTTTGTATTTGTCAATTACCTAGCACCATTTGGACAACAATCTTGGTACCACGAACGGTTCCTGTAGACTTGGGGCATTCTTGCCTTTGGCTTTAAACCGATGAGGCATGATGCATTTCCACAATATTTCTTTATGTTCTATTTTCTCCCAGTTTCACTTGATTCAGGCTTCAAAGTATTCCAATATGTTCTTATTTGTTTCGAGTGCCCACACATCTTCAACATTGTTTCATTGCTAAACTGACTTTTAAACAACCAGGCTGAGAATTATGTGTGCATGTCATGTCACTAAAATCAGCATGAAATGAAATGACTAGAACTGGCAGGAAACAGAGAATTGTATTAGACATGATGGTGAAAAGGGGTTGAAACAACAAAACAAGCGAACTAGACTAGAATTACAAACCTAAACGGCACTAAACAAGCTTATTACTAAACAAAGCAAAGTGGAAAGATAGAAGGGTTTGACTCCCAAGATAGTATCCGGATTACAACCCTGAAATAACCCGGACCTTCAGAAATGAGACCAAAATAAGCCACCAAGACTCCACTCTAGGTGATCGAGAGATGGAGAATCTTCCCAATTACCACGCCCGGCATTTTAGCCACTGAGTTTCACATCAATATTGCCAAGACCATTATTGACTTTAATCAACACGTTCCCAAGATAAATTGCATGATCCTTGCCATTGCCATTGACCACAATTACTCCTTCTTTAATCATTCTTTCTATTTCCCTTTTCAAAGATCGACAGTCTTCAATGCTATGCCCCTGGACATTAGAGTGGTACATGCATCGAACAGTAGGATAAAAGCTTTTCGCCGTTGGGTCTGGAGTATATCCAAGGAGTGGCTTAATCATGCCAAAATGTTTTAACTTTTTATACAAGCTTGGGTAGGATTCACCGATGGGCGTGAAATTATCCCTTTGCCTTTGTTTTCCTCCATTCCTCAGGTTTCTAAGATTGTCGGATGCTTGAAAGTGATGTGAAGGTACACGAGAGTTTTGGGCTACTGGTGCCTGCTTCAAGGAGTGACTTGGCGGTGGGACAAATGGCCTGATGTTATTTGGTGGTTGGGGTAGCTTATGTGGAATTTGGGGACGTCCGCGGGGTCAGTATTGTGGCTGACAGCGTTTAGCAAGAACGACCACCGGACCCTGTCATCGACGAAGGCTATGACCCGATGGTTGGACAAAAGATCGGGTGTTGTTCGGGGGATAGGTTTGGAGTTGGTTTTGAGGTTGAACAGGTTTGGCAAGAACAATTATCGGACCTTGTTGTGCATGGGGCTCAGCAACATCTTTTCTATCAATGGCAGGACCATCTCGAGCAACCTGTTCATTCCACTTGAGCCAAAAATCCTTAAAGCTCTTCTTGGGTTTCTTTTCCGTCTGAGATAGGGAGGAGCAACTTGTGGCAATGTCTTTCTTGTACTGAAAATGCCGCACAAAATCTTGAGCCATGTCACCCAATGTGGGCCATTTGCCAATATTGTGACGATTATACCATTCTAAAGCTTCCCCAGTCAAGCTCTTACTGAAGTATGCTATCAACAAATCATCTTTATCCCCGACACTTTTCATTTCATCGCAATAGACCCTCAGTTGAGTTACCGGATCTCCTATTTCCATCGTACAAGTTAAATTTTGGCACTTTGAACCCCGCGGGCAGGCGAACATCAAGGGATACAGACGATTCTTTGTAAGACATGTTACCCTGGTCTCCCATTCCTTGTATGTTCTTTAAGGATTGTTCTTTCGGCTTTATGGCTATTTTATCTCGCCCTACTTTCCTTGTGACCTTTTCATTTCCGGTATGAAGTTCATCCCGAGGGCTTTTCCCGTATTCATTGTTGGGGGTAGTGGATATGACAGGAAACATTGGTGGTGGCGGGGGTGGTTCCTTCCCAGTCGTCCAGGCTTGATACATATCTGCCATGTGTTGTCTTAACATCCGTACTTCTTCACTCAACCCATTATCAATCAACTGAGGTCGGGCACTGATATTAATCAACTCAGTTTTGTTGTCATTTGCCATTGCCTTTTGTCCTTGTATTGCAACGCGGAATTAACGTTTTAAAACCACAAACCAACCACCTTTCTAGAAATGGCAAAACGAAGCCACCATGTTAGCGTTAGGGTATTTAGCATATTGATTTTTCTTTCCTTTCTTTCTTATTTTTCTGCTATTTTCTTTTCTTTTTGCCTTTTTGTAGTTTTTCCTTTTTCCCTTTTTTTTTCTTTTTGTGATGGTCGAATCCTACGTGGATTGCCTACATATCATGACCCCGCATGAATCAGACCGAGTGTAGTTCTTGCAAATTAATGCAAAAATAAAGAGATAATTTTGTTTTGGGAATTTTCAAATTTTCACTAATGATTATTGCGATTACACC
>MU790168.1:7311-18960 GCA_026770625.1 Nicotiana glauca
ACACAAAACTATCCATCTTTGGCTCATGAACAAACCCAAAATACAGTATCAATTTCAATTTGGCCCTGTTAATAATTTTATGAACACACGAACGATTTATTCCAATCAAAGGTCTACTAACTTTTCAACTCAACAGTCATGCATACTTTCAGCTTGTTTGTCGATTTGATAAGTAGTATACTCGATCCGGGATTCAATAGCCCTTTAGCTTCAGCTAGGACATTTTAAAATAACTTGGTTATGGACTAAAAATAGACGTGACCACTAAAATTCTCAATTTGTTTATATATTCATTTCCGAAGCCTTCAACAAACATATGATGTAAAGATTACGTTCAACAATCATATAATGAGCAACAAGCATATGATGAACAAACTAAAGCAAATATTACGTTTTAAGCTACAGGACATATTTAGTTGCAAATCGGTACGATCACATATGTTAATTTGGACTCAATTTCCCATCTACACCTTAATCTAATCTTAACCTCAAATTAATATAATAGCCAAACTGAAATTAATTAGATTACAGCTAATATCCTACTCGTACAATTCTAAAAAAAATAGTCTATACAGTCATATTAATACAATAAGTTTTTAGCTAAGTCATGGAATTACTTGAAATACAATAACTAAAAAATCAACAGAGGAGACATGTATCATTTTCCATTTTATTTCCAAACTGGAGAGCTACATTGAAGTGGATTCAAGATGTGTACCTAGAATGAAAAGCAAATGGAGATGAAGAATCAGCAGTGTTAAAGGCAAAGATCAGCACAACAACAACAAACAGCAATCAGCAACAATTAAGACCAGTTTCAAGCCCAGAAAATGATATCGAGTAATCCAGTAATCAGTTTCAAACAAATAACACACCATCAAATATCACAACAAGCTTGAATGACCCAAATTAAAGCTCAAAATAACCCCCAGGAGCTTTATACCCTTAACTACTAAAACTACAGGAACACTTAAGTCATTCTCCACCCAGATGCACAAGTTCAGAAGTTTTCCAAGAATTCTAAATCAACAGAAAGTTCAAAGAGCCAAACTACTCAATCAGAACAAATTCAAACACATTTAAGCATCTCTTGGAAATTTCAGAAAGAAGACAACTGGTTCTCAAACTCAGTATTTCTCTTCTCTTTTAACTTCTCCTTAGAACTCTTAGAGTATTCTTGTTAGAAAGAAGACAACTGAATTCACTCAGGCTCTCAAATTTTACACTATATCAGCTTTTTTTCTCTGTGTTCTTACTCTTAGTGTTTTCTCTCTGTTTTTTTTTTTAAAAAAAAACTCCGAATGTTTTCCAATGTCCCTCTGTATTTCTATGTGTCAAAAACTGTCCCTTAATGCCTGATTTTACAGCCCTTTAAATAGGCAACCAGTGAGTGCACATCACCACTAAGAGCTTATCTCTTCAATTTTTAATTTATCCACTTAGTTAGTGCTTATTAAATAACCCAGCTATTGTACCCCTACCATTGGTTAGCCGCCCCTAAGTTGAACCCCTAAGGTTAAACTACCCAATTTACCCTTTAAAGCCTTGTGAATTACCCCTTGAGCTTAGGCAGAACCTGGGTCAAATTTACCCAATGGCTTAAACCCAAATGAATAGGTTGTTCTATGACAATGGGGTTGGTATTGCACCCATGGCACAAAATGTAATCAGAACCCTATGTAGTCTAAAAAATCAAAGACTTACACCCTTGAACAATTCCACAATGGACAATTTAGTTAAATGATTGACTCTCTTTTAAATCGGCTAATGAAATACAAGTAAGCTAGGTTACCAAAATAAGATCTAGCTTAGATTAATTAACAAAGTAAAAAAGTGTCATAATTAACCAAGAAATATAATGACAAAATTTAAACTTTGAGATGAGAACTGAGAATCCCACAAAGCAAATACGAACACTGAGTTCGTCAGAAATGGCAATTAAGTCGGAGATAATCAAAAAACAAAGAAGTGGAGGAGGAAAGAAAAGGGGTGGGAGGATGAACATCGAAATACCACTAATTAGAATATACATAAACAAGAAAGAACTCACCACTAGCCAGGCTCGAACTTGGAACTTGGTATCTGAATCAACCAAAAATAATGCCAAACGTTTGTTCTTGGTGGAGAACAAACGATCATCATTATTTTGTGCTGAAACAGCCTTGATTAAGTCGACAAATCCAAAGAACGACCCTTACATGCGCTGGTCCAAACTCAAATTGACATTTGGAGAGTTTAAAGAAGATTCGAGGAAAAATACTTGAAGATTAAGGAAGGGGGGGGGGGAAGGTCCTCGGGTGTTAATTTGGGATTGCTTGGGTAAACTAGGGTTTGGGGTCCAACCTTCGATCCAAAATTCAAGGAATTATGGGGAGATTTGAAGGAAACCAGTTATATATTGGGGAAGAGGGAGGTATGGGGATTCTAGGGTGTAATTTTGATGGGGTTTGGGGTCTGTGCCGCCACCGGAAAGCTGCGGAGAGTGGTGGCGGCTACTAGGGTTCATCCCTTTAAATCCAAATTCGAGCATTTTTAGGGATGTTCGAGGGACGTGAAACAAGTATTTGGGAAGAGGAGGTTGTGCTGCCTACGAGGTGTATTTTTCAGGCGGATTGGAGTCGGCGCCGCCACCAGAAATGGTGGGAAGGGTGGCGGCTGGTCTCTAGGGTTTGGGTGAAGGGGACTATAATGGGGAATGAATGGGGGGGTCAGGTGGTCTTGAGTATATTAAAATAATTAATTAAAGTGGACCGTTGGATCAATAGGAACCAATGGTCCAGATTAAACAAGGGGGGGCAAAACGGGGTCGTTTCATTTAGTATGGGGCTGGACCGGTTTGAATCAGGGTTGGGTAACGGGTATGGGTATTGGGGCTAGGTTTTAGACCGTTAGATTAGGCCCATTCGACGGTTTGGATTGCACTATACGGAACGGTGTCGTTTGGTGTTGTTTTGGGGTGAACCGGGTTGGGGCGTGGGATTGGGCTGGATTGGGTAGGTATTTGGGTATTTTTCGGACGGACCTTTGGGCCTGGGGTGGGTTTGGCCCAAATGTAATTTCCTCTTCATTATTTTCCCTTTCTTTTTATTTTCTAATTAATTTTTTCAAAATTAATACTAACACTCCTAAGTTAAATTATAAACCCTAATCAACTTAAAAGTACCAATTAACTTTAAATAATAATTATCACAAGTAATTAAATATCAAATCACATAAACTTTGACATTAAACACTAAAAAATGGAAAATATATTATTTTTATGATTTTCAAAGAAGTTCAAAGACTAACAGGAAGGATTGCAGCTTTAGGAAGATTTATTTCTAAGTCATCAGAGAAATGCTTTAGATTCTTCTAAGCCCTTAAAAAGCAAGATCATTTCGAATGGAATGAAAAATGTCAACATGCACTCACAGATTTGAAAGTATACTTGTCAAATCCACCTTTGCTCGCAAAACCAAAGGCTGGGGAAAGACTACTCATTTACCTTGTTGTTTCAGAAGTAGCGGTAAGTGTGATTTTGGTTCAAGAAGAACAAGGTAAACAATCCCCTATCTATTATGTTAGTAATCTCAGTTTGATGCGGAGACAAGGTATCCGCAATTAGAAAAGCTTGCTCTTGCATTAATCATGGCATCTAGGAAATTGAGACCTTATTTTCAGTGTCATCCAATTTCTGTAGTTACCACATATCCTTTACAAAATATATTATACAAGCATGAGTTATCAAGTAGATTAGCTAAATGGGCTATAGAGTTAAGTGAATATGAAATCACATACCAACCTAGAACTGCTATAAAATCACAAGTATTAGCTGATTTCATGGCTGATTTTATCAAGGGTTGCAATTAGAAGCAGAAAAAGAAGTACAGATACTTAATAGGGCTAATCCAGGAATTTGGACTTTATTCCCTGATGGTTCATCTAATGTGAAAAGAGCAAGTTTAGGAATTGTTTTGGTACCACTTACGGGTGAAACTATGCGACAAGCAATTAAATGTCATTCAATAACTAATAATGAGGCAGAGTATGAAGCTGTTATTGCAGGTTTAGAATTAGCTCGAGAACTGTGCATAAATCAGATCATAATAAAGAGCGATTCACAACTCGTGGTTAACCAGATGCTGGGGACTTATACAGCCAGGAAAACCAGGATGCAGCAATATTTAGAAAAGGTGCGAGAACTGATAAAGCAATTTTAAACCTGGAAAGTTACGCAGGTACCAAGAGATGAGAATCTCGAAGCAGACACTTTAGCTAATCTCATATCTGCAGCTGATTTGACAAGTGATACAAGCACCTCAGTTATTCATCTATTTTATTCAGCTCTTGATCCTGACAAAAATGAGGTAAATTTTAATAATTTAAATTGGGATTGGAGAAACGAGATCATTGCCTTTTTACAGTATGGAACCGTTCCTGATGACAAGAAAAAAGCTCATGCACTTCGGAAAAAGGCTGCTCGCTACTGCCTAAATCAAGGTAATTTATATCGAAAAATGTTCGGTGGCCCCTTAGCTAGATGTCTCGGACCCTCTCAAACAGAATATTAATAAGGGAAATACACGAGGAGCATTGTGAAAATCACACCGGAGGAAGATCACTAGTAAGAACCTTGATTAGGGCGGGTTATTATTGGCCTAAAATGGAAGAAGAAGCAGAAAATGTCGTGGCCAAATGTGATAAATGTCAGAGGTACGGGAACAATATGCATAGACCTGCGGAGTTGTTACATCCAGTCATCGCACCTTGGCCATTTATGAAGTTGATCATAGGCTAAAAAATTATGTTTTAGTCGTTGTAACAACACTTTAGTTACTGCATTTTACAAAGGTTTGAGCTTAAATGATAATGAATTGTACTAAATTCATAATTTGTGCTTTGTAGGAAGAGATTCCGACTTAAGAATAAATTCGGGATGAATTTGAGTAATTTGAAGCTTTAAAGTCTAAGTAAAAGCTAAATAAATCAAATTGGGATCGTGTTCGAGGGTCACAACGCAAGTCCGGGGAATAAAACAATGAGTCGAGCATGCATACGACACATTGTCGAGTAAAATGCCCATAACTTTTGGCTTAGAATTCCGTTTGGGCTCCATAATATATTGATGGAAAGCTATTTAAAAGGGCTACAACTTTCATGTTCTGCATTTTCCCGAATTTGCAGTGAAGTGCGAGCTCATGAACGAAGGATGCGTGAGCTCGCGCTAGTTAAGGAGCTGGAGGCAGAATGTCAAGGAATATGCGTGAAGTCATACGCGAAGGATGCGCGAGCTTGCGCTAGTCCCAGTCCGGAAAAGAATTATTCAGGGGCAAAATTGGAAGTCTGGGGGTAAATTCACTTAACCCATAAAAGTACAAACTAGCTCAATGATTGAGGATCAGATTTAAGGAGATTTTAGAGAGAAGAAAGAGGAGGAGACTTATGTTGGAGAGAAAAATCAAAGAGGAACAACATCTTGGATCAAGGATTGAAAGAGTTCTTCTAAACTTTCTCTTAGTATTTATTTATATTATGATCAAGACTTTTGTGGTTGATATTTGTATAAATATGTATAGCTAAAAACCTAAATATTCTGGGGTCATGGGTGTTAGATGATCTTGTTATTTGAAGCTTAGATTGAAGATCTTGAATTTATTGTTAAGGGTTGTTTATTTGATTTTGCTTTTAATTATTTTACTGCGTAGCTAACAGTGAAATACTATTTATGAATCTTGAGTTAAACTTGAAAAAGGAAATTCTTGATTGCAAATAGGATCAAATAGAACAAGACCTGAATCCTGGGCATCGGATGAAAGATTTGCGATTAAGATAGACATACACTTAATTGCCTTGTTTGGTTGAAAAATAGGATTTGTAAATGCATTTTCATTAATATTAATATCATAGATATATAGGTATTAATTTAACTTGAATAGGTGCATAAGAATTCGACAGATTCTTATGGGTATTATTAACCCTATAATCAATGACCCAGATAATTCAAGAAATAAATCTTAAGCTAAGAACTTGGCATGATCTCTAGCAAGCCCATGACCTGGAATAACTTTTATAAAAATTGTTAAACGAAAATTGTCTAATCGTTGTAGTAATTTTGCGTTGTATTATTGTTTAATTACTGAATTATTTGCAAATTGGTTCTTTATAAATGTTGTGATAATTTAGCTTGAATTGATAATTGTTTGAGTTTACATCAGTCAATAAGTTGATCATAATTCCTCGTGGGAACGATACTTTACTTACTACTATATTACTTGTCGATCGTGTACACTTGCGTGAGTGTTTTGGTCGCAACAGAAGTGGGGAATGGATATCGTGGGTCCATTACCACAAGCCAAAAGACAGGTAAAATTTCTGCTCGTACTTACTGATTATTTTACTAAATGGGTAGAGGCAGGAGCCTTCAAACAGGTACGAGAAAAGGAGGTTAAATTCATCTGGTGGAATATCATATGTCGATTTGGTGTACCCAAGGAGATCGTATGTGACAATGGCCCTCAATTTATAGGGGCACAAATCACAGAATTTTTTCAAAGTTGGCAAATTAAAAGGATTGCGTCCACACCTTATCATCCAGTAGGTAACGGGCAAGCAGAGTCAACAAACAAGGTTATTATTAATAATTTAAAGAAACGTTTGGAAAAATCAAAAGGCAATTGGCCAGAAGTGTTACCCGGTGTTTATGGGCATACCGCACAACAACAAAAATAAGTATGGGAGAAACACCATTTTCATTGGTTTATGGAGCAGAAGCTTTAATTCCAGTTGAAATAAGAGATCCAAGTACAAGGTTCACACATGTAAATGAAGAGTCTAATAATGAAGAAATGTGTGTGAGTCTCGATCTACTTGAAGGAATAAGGGAAGCTCGTTTAGAACAGATCCTAGGTTTCCACTATCAAAACCACTAACAAAAAGTTGATCGATACACTCATGAGTGTCGTGAGGAGAGACGTCATCATCAGAAATGATAACTGGAGTAACAACAAGCCCAGAAAGAGACATATGATGGGAGACTTCAGCCTCGTCATCAGAGACGATACGTCTCTTGGCTTGTGGTCTCGTCACCAGGGAGCCCTCATCTTCTTCCTCTGAATCTTCTTCTTCAGTAGCTTTTCTTTTTGAAGAATCCAAGAATATATCTTGGTCTGAAGAGGTACAAGTACTTCAAGAGTCACGAGAAGCCATGATTTCCTCTGCAGTGACTCCTCGAATAGCAAATCCTGATAGAAAGAAGGATAAAAGTTAGAATAAAGAAAATATTTATATATAGACAAGGTAAAATAGAAGCTCTTACCATGGATTTTTACTTTCCAACTGTAACGGTTGGAAAGGTTTTTCCACAACCTACCCTCCATTGGAGCGGTCTTCAACAATTTTCCTACCCAACCACGAAAGTTGGGCACAGTCTCCACAACACCCATGGTTGTTGGGAAAAGAAAAAGAAGCGACATTAGAAAATTTGATAAGCTTGAAAGGAAAAGGCACGAGGAAGATTTAACACTTACGTGCAAAGTTCCACTTCTCAGGGAAGGGAACGTTATTTTCACCCACTAAACCAGCAGTGGGGTCAGCAACAAACCGAGCATACCAGCCACGGTCTTTATCGTCCTCGGGGCTCACTAAAACCCTCTTGCTCCTGGCTGCTAGGGTAAACACGCCGCTGCGAAAAAGTCTAGGGGAATAGAGATTAATTAGGTGGGGAAAAGTAAATTCAACACCCGCCATGTTAGCGAGGTGCCTCAAGAAGGCGACAGCCCTCCAAACAATTAGACCAATTTGACCCAAACATACGTTGAAAAAATGGCAAAAGTCTAGAATGACCGGGTCAATGGCCAGTTTAAACCCTAGAGTAAAAGGGTATGTGTAAACAAAAGAGAATCCGATAAAGTAAGAAGTAATCCTTTGATTTGGGTTAGGAATGATAATTGGAAAATCGTCACTCCAGTGACAATCTTTACGAATTATGGGAGTTAAAATATCTATGATTTGAGTGGGGAAAGCGTCAGTACGATCTATAGAGGTAACTTGGGTCCTGAGAGATTCTCTATCATGGTAAAAAGAAATTTCTGTTGGAACTATTTCTTCAACTAGAGGCTCATGAAGGGGCTCAGAGGATTCTTTATTCCTAGAAGAAGACCTCTGAGAAAGGGAACCTCTAGTCCTAGAAGAGGGACCAGAGCTAGAAGAAGGAGTGGATGTGCTACCACCACGAGAAGACCCCAAGCTACGAAGTCTACCCCCTCTTCTATGCCTAATAGGAGCATTAGGGAGATTATCTAAAATGGAGGTTCTCCTAGGGTTAGGGTTTGGTGAAGCCATGACAAAGAAGATTGAAATAGAGCAGAAGAGAATAAGAGGTTTTTGAAGAATTAAAGTGTTTGATACGCTTTATATGGTAAAAGACAAGTAAATAAGTTATATTTATACTAATGGGTAACCGGCAAAAGGAAAAAGTACAATGATGGAAGAGCTATAATAATAATAACTGACACTTCGTCAATAGGGAAGCCGAAAATAAAGTCTAAGAAAGTGCTGCAAAACTGTAGAACTAATAAGAGGATGACACGTGTCTAATGCATTAAATGGAAGTAACAATTGAAGCGTCGATTCTATCAGAGCATTTATGGTGACAAAAATTCTCTTTTAAATGAATTCCACTTCCCAAATATTCAAACTTATGAATAAATGAAAAATGGGGGGACTATCTGTATTGGAGAAAATCGTATTTATATATATGGTGACATGTCAGGACACGTGGATTGGTCAAATGGTCATTGAATCACAATTAGTCACGATTCAAGAATTGTAAAACAGACACGAGCAAAGAAGGAGGAAGAGGCACAGGACATCAGATAAGTAGCACGACGCCCGTACATATTTAAATCATTTATATCCGGGCATCAGAAAGAATGAATCTGATTATAAAAAAGAGTGCATATACAGTATTTAATGAGTATTAAATGCTAAGTCCGTTAAGGAATATATATATTTAATGTAATGATTGTGTAACGTAGCATTCAATGTCTTTAATTATTCATAATAGCCTCATTATGATTTGGGCATAACGTACATTCTCAAAGGTACCTATAAAAAGGAAATATGTGATTAGTTGTAGGGGACACGAAAGATTATTGAAATATACATTGGTATCATTCGTTTTTCTTGATTATTATATCGCTACTCATAATTATTTCCTTTTATTCATTTCCTTGATTATCAATAATCCAAGTTCTTCTAAATTCTAGCTTTGACTAAAATTTTATTTTTTGGTTAAACAATATTAAAACGATCCACCACCGTACGGATATATATACTAGTTGGTGTTAAATGGATAAGAGTAGAGTAAAATAAGAAATTAAAGAGGGAGAGGAGGCAGATTTCTTGTGGATTTAAATTCGTGGCTACCTTTCCAAACAAAACAAGTCTATCTATTTTGGCAAAGGTCGGTCACCTAAGTTCACAAAAATTAATAATTTCCCATATATCCATCTTCTACATAGTCCCAACTACAATTATCGTAAGCATTCACCATATATTGTCATGGGCTTAAAATAAAGCGTCAAATATGAAGTGAAATGAGCCAAAATTGGATTGCCAGTTGGGTGGTGATTGTTGGGGAGCTACTCTTACATATGCATTTAAAACAAGAATTATATATACGTGTCACTTCCTTTGTTTGTTCAGCCAACTGTACCCCTACTTTTTTATGGGTTCTAAATTAATATTAATTTATATATATTCAATAAATTTTTAAAGATTAATACAGGATTTGGACCAAAATTACTGAGCTCGGCCGAACCCATAAGTCTCATGCTAGTTCTCCCCCTGCATATTTTTTCCGAAACCTACTAACTCAACTAATTCAGCCAGGCGCGAATGTAGCATAGATTTTATGAGTTTATATGAATTAAAGTATCCTTGCTTCAGTCTTATATATCTCGATCTCATTAAATCAATTGAGCTTGTTTACCCTTAAAATTGGATAACAATTAAATTTATAAGTAGTTTTAAGGATATGTGATTTCACTTGGCACTAAATGAGAAATGTAAAAATTAATATTAGAAATTAACTGTAAAATAAAGCAAACCAAAATAATAAACAATTATGGCCCTCGAGCTAGATCGCCCTCGAACCAACTGAGTATGCTATTGAGCTATATGAACTGAACAACAGAACTTAAGAGAAAATGTAATGTATTGCTTTGTTATGTGTGAATATATCCCTTACAAAATGATTAGTACCTCATTTATATAGCAAAGGAATTCTATTTGTGGTACAATTCTAAATACAGAAGCAAATTCATGACGGGCTAAATAACCGGTCTTGATTTAATATGTGCCGAGATTTCCGTCACAATCCTTGCTCGATCACGGATATCTCGGCTTTTTGTTATTCGACTTAGTTGGCTCCCTTCGACCTCGCTCGATCTATATCCTGCTTTGGTCTCGATCAGTCTCTTGAAAAGGGCAAGCCTGATTTTGACCGTATACAGAGCTGTCGTAGAGTATCGAACTCAACTCCATAAAATTTAAATGTTGAATCTCATGGGTTCGAGATTCTAGTTTGTTTATGTTATTGGATTCTAAATTAATGTATTTTATACCTATTCAATGAATTTTTTAAGACATATACAAGGTTTGGACTAAAATTACTGAATTCGATCGAACTCGTAATCCTATGCTAGCTCAACCCTTGCATACTATGTCCAAAACCTACTGACTTAGACTAATTCGGTCAGGCGCGAATATAGTGTATATTTTATGAGTTTATATGGATTCAGTAACTTTGCTTCAGTCTTAAAACACTGCATATATCTCGATCTCATTAAATTAATTGAGCTATTGTAGAGTATCGAACTCGACTTTATAAAGTTTAAATGTTGAATCTAACTCTGAATTCGATGCTCCCTACTTTTGAACCAAAAGCAAAAAGCAAAAAAAAAAGACAAAGAATTGCAGTTGACTTTCCTTGCATTTGATGTGGGGGTTGACAAAAAATGAATTATTAGATACAAAATGCTTACAAAGATTGCTGACAACAAGTTCTTCATTTTCATATGTATCTATTGAGGTTGGGTTCTTTAATTCATTTATGGGCGTTTTACTAATATTTTATAACGAGGTAGAAATAAAGAAGGCATGGGCTTCTGAATGATGTTATTTATTATGCACTTTCTTCATGTTTCTTTGCTATTGCTAATGCGCGTAGAAAGCAAGACGAGGTGAATCTAGAATTTAAATTTAGTGTTTTTACAACGATCTCAAATTTATATACAATAATAATTAGATTGACAATATAAATTATATATATATATATATAAGAGAGTTTAAATTATATCACCGCAGTATAAAATAATTTTTTAATACTATCACATCATCTAAATAACACCAGGTAAGTCTCCTTAAAATATAGTACTATGTTATCTTAAAAGTTAGATAGGTTATTATCTAATCTACTATTAGGGGTGTACATAGACCGGGTTGGTTCGGTTTTATCGGGTTTTTTTTGTTACATGAATATTATTTCAATCTTACTTTGTTAAAATTATAGATAAGTCTTTGATAAGTGAATATATGTTTAGTAAATATGGAAGAACTTGACAAACATATGATCTATTAATATATTCTAATGGGAGAATTTTTTTAGTA
>MU790168.1:21135-33616 GCA_026770625.1 Nicotiana glauca
TTTTCTTAGTCGTCTAACAATAATTTTTCGTTAATTTACGCTTTCAAGGTTAATACATGAGAGGATCCCAAATATTTCTACATTTTCTAAAGAAAATTCACTATAAAGTCTTAAAAATATAAATAAAATTTATATATTTATATGACGGTTTGGTTTCGGGTTTTTTACTCAATACCAAACTAAGTCAAACCAAACCTAGTCGGGTTTTTTAATCGGTTTGGTTTGATTTTTCGATTTGATGCGGTTTTCCGGTTCGGTTTGAACACCCCTATCTACTACATACAAAGGGGAACGATGGTATAAAAATTTCTTACACTGAAAATATATATAAACTTAAACTCAGATAGATAAAAAGCCAGACATTAATTTGTTGTCTCGTATAATTTTTTGGATTAAAATTAAAGTCACATGTCCTACATTCTCACAATTTTCGGGTTGGCAATTCAAATATCAAGTGAAATAATTATTTCAAGTTAATATTTGAATTATTAATTAATGTGAAAATTCTCAAATTTTTAATTTTCACTAAAAGCTTTTAACTTTCACAAAAAATATTTCAAAAAATAAATTCATTTGAACTCAATATTTTAACTATCATAATTTTTTTTTTCAACTTCAACGTCGGATAAATCTATTTTCAACTCCAACTTAAATTCTGCGAAACGCATGATTCATGTTTCGTTGAACAAAAAAATTGAGTAAATGGAAAGAAAAATATGTGGTGTAAGCTCATTGCAACGCCTGCCACGTGTCTTCAAGCTCTAAATAGCAAAGTTGGAAACAATAGAATGATTTCCTGCAATCCAAGTATAGTTTGACACTGCAAAAAACGGAAATTAGTTACGAATTTCGTTGTTAATCTTTTGCTAAATCGTCCGTGGCTAAAAGAATTCTTTTGAAATGGGAAATTTATTTTCAAACATAGGGAAATGAGAAAATCTCGAAAAGGAATAATAGTCAATTACCAAAAATCAATAAGTAATAAAATCCTCTTATCTTAAACTCGTAACTTAGGCAAAATTATTTTTTTTAACTCAAAACATCACCATATAAATATATATAAATGTAAAACAAGGTAGTAAACTCTGGAAAAAAAAAATAGAAAAACGAAATATAGCTATGTATACAGATAGAGTTATAAATCATACATCATCAATATAAAATATCTTTTTATACTATCATGTCATCTAAATTAAAAATACCATGCGAGTTTTCTAATAATGTGAGATTTATAATCTTAAAAATACGACCTGCTATACAACATGTAAAGGGGATCAATGGTATAAAAAATTTCTTACACTATATATATGTGTGTATATATATATATATATATATATATATATATATATATATATATATATATATATATATATATAAAACTTAAACTCGGATAGATAAAATACTAGACATTAATTCGTTGTCTCGTATAAATTTTTGGAGTAAATATTAAAGTCACGTATCCTAAACTGCATGTATTAATTTGTCGGATCCATTTGGACATAACTTCACTTGCAAATAATCAAGCACTATTTGCAAGTTAAGTTTGCCCATAATTTCGGGTTGACAATTCAAACATCAAGTGAAATAATTATTTCAAGTTGATATTTGAATTGTAGATCAAGTGAATATTCTCAAATCTTGAATTTTCATTACAAGTTTTTAACTTTCACAAAAAAAAAAAAAATATCCAAATAAAATTCATTTCAACTCAATATTTAACTATTATAATTTTGTTTACCAACTTCATATATTTTTTCCAACTCCAACTTAAATTCTGCGAAACGCATGCTTCATGTTTTTTCGTTGAACTAAGATATTGAGTAAATGGAAAGAAAAATATATGATGTAAGCTAATTGCTAAGCCTGACACGTGTCTTGAAACGCTAAAATATCAAAGTTGGAAACAATAGAATGATTTCCTATAATCCATGTATAGGAAAATTATCCTACAAAAGTTATTTATGTTTTATTTATCAATCTCTTATAGAAAGAGTCTTATAACAAATTGATTTAAAATAATTTCTTATGATCAGTTACCATTACCGAAGGAAGCTTTTAAGCAATGGTAAAGTTATTTTTGTGTGATTTATATAGGTCACGAGTTCGAGCCGTGGCATTAGTTATTTATCTTGCATCAGAGTAGGCGGCCTACATCACTTCTCGAGGAATGCGTCCCTTCCTCATATCCTGCGTGAATGTGGGATGCTCACCAGATTGCCCTTTTATTCTGTTACAATTACAAATTATATTTAAATAGAAGAAAATGCTCTAAGAATTCTCCTGTACACTACTAGAAATTCGGCAAAAACCGACTAAGAAAAACCAACCAAAGTTGGTCGGTTTTCCAAATATTTTATTTTTTATTTTTTTTACGAAATCGACCAACTTTGATCGGTTTTCTTTGACGAAAAAATGCGGGGAAACTATTTTTGAGTCACGCGAAATTTATTTTTCAAGAAACCGACCAACTTTGGTCGGTTTTCAATTAAAATAAATAAACATTAATATTTAAAAAACGGGCCAAACTTTGGTCGGTAATTTTATTTTTTAATAAAAACGACCAACCTTGGTCGGTTATTTTCGTGTGATATTACAATTAAAGAGTATAAATTGAAGAAAAAAAGACAATAAACAAAATGCACCAATGGGCTAGAGGTAGAATAGTATCCTGCCACAGTACACACCCCGGTTCAATTCCCAGATGGTGAATCTTTTGATTACATAATTAAAATACCGACCAACTTTGATTGGTTTTTTTTTGGCAATATTTTTCTTTTGAATTTAATTGACCGACCAACGTTGATCGGTAATTTCAGACCAACTTTGGTCGGTATTTTTCCCCGACCGTCAAAATATCGTCCACACGTAAATGGTCGCGTTTTGGTCAGTAATAGACCATAACCGACCAACTTTAGTCGGTTTTTAGCCAATTTCTAATAGTGGTACTGTATTATCTGGTCTCGCGTATTTTGTATCGATATTTCATAAAAACCACCATATAACTAAAATAACATTAGTAACGGATCATAAAATCGATCTCCCGGTTGAAAACCGAGTCGATCAATTCCAATCACATATATCGAAGAAAAACATATACACGCAATCTTAATATATAATATATATAATATATAATATAGTAGTAATAATATATAATATTTTCCCCAACTGGCAAATTGAATGCCTCAATAGTTGCATACAATTAAAAGTTCGTTGGGGTAGTTGCACCCGCCCTCCCCCCTCTTTTCCTGCTCATGCACCCTTTAAGTTAACGTACCAATTCACCATTTTCCTTCCCAACACAACTCTTTCTTATTCAACATTTTTCTCACTTGGGTGTCTTTTATTTTCATCTAAAAATCCAAAAAAAAAAAAAAAAGTTTACTTCTCTTCTCAAAGTGTATTTGATTTGAGGGTACGTCTCTATTTCAATTCTTGATTATTTTAACGATGGGGGATGAGAAAAACAAGAATTCTGAAGCAGGACGAGTTTCGGTTGAGGCTAAAAGTGAAAGAAGAAATAACAATCTTCCTAATTTTCTTCTATCAGTTAGGCTCAAATATGTGAAACTTGGTTATCATTATTTGATTAGCAATGCTATGTATGTGTGTTTAGTACCTATTTTAGGGGTACTTTCAGTTCATCTTATGACTATTTCTGTGGAAGATTTAGTCCAATTATGGGATAAGTTGAAATTCAATCTTGTCACAGTAATTTTTTGCTCTGCTCTAGTGGTATTTTTAGGTACACTTTATTTTATGACAAGGCCAAGGAAAGTGTACTTAGTGGATTTTTCATGTTACAAACCTAAGCCAAATGTTATGTGTCCTAAGGAAATTTTTATGGAGAGGTCAAAACAAGCCGGGATTTTCACTGAGGAGAATTTAGCGTTTCAAAAGAAGATATTAGAGAGATCAGGATTGGGACAAAAGACATATTTCCCCGAGGCGCTTCTGAGAGTGCCTGCAGAGCCTAGTATGGTCGAGGCGAGGAAAGAAGCTGAAATGGTGATGTTTGGTGCCATTGATGAATTGTTGGCGAAAACCGGAGTTAAGGCTAAGGATATTGGGATTCTTGTTGTGAATTGCAGTTTGTTTAATCCAACTCCTTCACTTTCTGCTATGATTGTTAACCATTACAAGATGAGAGGCAATGTTATGAGCTATAATCTTGGTGGTATGGGCTGTAGTGCTGGACTTATTTCTATTGACCTTGCCAAACAACTATTACAGGTTTGTTTCCTTCCTCACTTAATCTGTTATCTTGTTATTGTTACTGCTTCCTTTTCATCTTTCCTTGAGCCGAGAGTCTTATTGGCAAGGGCGTAGCAGCTACGCGAAGTTGCACCTTAGCGCATCCGCTTTCTTGCTCATTAGCGACCCCCTACTCCTATTATTTATATTATAGTCATAAACGAACTAAAGGAAATTCTAGACCCCTTAAATGCTCGGTACTTTACAGTGGGGAAACCAATCCTCCTTGCTTTGCACCGATGTATCGTACTCACTCGATCAGGTCATCATAAGAAAATACTGAAAAATCTTTCCAAAGTGAGAGAAGGGAAGGCACGATATAGACAGCCTCTCTACCTTACAAGGTAGAGTAAAATTTGTGTATACATTATCCTCCCAGACTTCACTTTATGACATTATACTGAGTTTGTTATAGTCGTTATTGAATCTTGACCTATAATAGTAGGTTAGGTACCATATTAGTGACAGTGCATAAAACTTAAACTTTTCTTTTTTTTGTCTCTTGCAATTTATTGTACTTTTGAGTTTGATAATGGTTATTCTACGTCCTTTTCTTCACTCCTTTCTCCTTGATAACCATTATAGGGAGGGAGATGTGATATTGTATCCGGTCTCAAATATTAGTTTTTTTTGGCAAACTCAATTATTTTCAAAATATTTGACTTTAGAAAAAGAAAAAAAGAAAAAAAAAGAACAACAAGTCATTTGTTTCTTTTTTTTTTCTTCAAAATCTACCCTTAATTTTTCAGTTTGGTGTTGTTTAAGTGAGAGCTAATAATAAATAAAGTGTAGTTTAGACGAATACGCTTATAATTACGGCTATCAAATGTCTTTCTTAAGAGGTATTCAAAAAATTTAATAAATAAATAACATATGCAGGTGGAATCAGAAGCAGATGTTGCCTAAGATATTAAAAAGATAAATAACATAGAGTATTGATACAAATACATAAAAACCTATTAAACTTTTAACAAATGTTAAATATGAACCTATAGTTTTAACAGTATAACAAGTTCACTGCAAGTTTGAACTCATTACATTTAAATCTTGGATCCACCCGTGAGTGAAAAGTAGTATATAATTTATAGTGGAAATTAATTTCCAAGAATTTATGTACTAGTATAGGTATTTCAAGTGGAATGAACTCATTAATGTTCGATGTCTGCTAACTGCCAGTTTTTTATGCTTGTTCCACTCCTCAAAAACAACAACAACAACAATAACAATCCAGTATAATCCCACTTAATGGGATCTGGGGAGGATAGTGTGTACGCAGACCTTACCCCTACTCTAGGGTAGAGAGGCTGTTTCCAAATAGACTCTCGGCATCCTTCCCTCCAAGAACTTCTCACCTTGCTCTTGGGGAAACTCGAACTCTTCTTGGTTGGAAGTGGAGGTTGCTTACCATCAGAGCAACCCCTCTTGTCTAGTATAGTCAAATTTTTCTATAACAGTCTCGTTTGTTCTTATAGTTTTTGGTTGCTATAGTGAAATATTGTTATATAAGACATATTATAGCATAACATAAAAATCGGTGCCGAAAAAAATTTGGCTTTATAGTAAATGGTTGTTATATAGAGATATTGTTATACTCTATTAGTTTATATCAAATATTAATATTTCTAAGACTAACTATCTAATTTTGTCAATGTTGTATATCAGGTCAATCCTAATTCTTATGCATTGGTAGTGAGTATGGAAAACATAACACTCAATTGGTACTTTGGCAACAATAGATCAATGCTTGTCTCAAATTGCATATTCAGAATGGGAGGAGCTGCAATTCTGCTATCAAACAGATCATCAGATCGTCGTCGTTCAAAATATCAACTCATTCACACAGTACGTACCCACAAAGGCGCGGATAACAGGAGCTATGGCTGTGTTTTCCAGGAGGAGGACGAGAATAAGGAGGTCGGTGTTGCCCTATCGAAAGACCTAATGGCCGTTGCAGGTGAAGCGTTAAAAACCAACATCACTACCCTCGGGCCATTAGTCCTACCTATGTCCGAGCAACTCCTGTTTTTCATGACATTAGTCGCGAGAAAAATCTTCAAGATGAAAATCAAGCCTTATATACCTGATTTCAAGTTGGCATTCGAGCATTTTTGTATTCATGCTGGTGGAAGAGCCGTGCTGGATGAGCTCGAGAAGAATCTCGAGCTCAGCCAGTGGCATATGGAGCCATCAAGAATGACACTTTATAGGTTTGGTAATACTTCAAGTAGTTCTTTGTGGTATGAATTGGCTTATTCTGAAGCTAAAGGGAGAATAAGAAAGGGAGATAGAACATGGCAAATTGCATTTGGCTCAGGATTTAAGTGTAATAGTGCTGTTTGGCAAGCTTTGAGGACTATTAATCCTGCTAAAGAGAAGAATCCATGGATGGATGAAATTGATGATTTTCCAGTTGAAGTTCCAAGAATTGTGACAATTGGTTGATTCTTGAAAATGGTTTTTGTATTTTGTTTTCCAAGCAAAAGCTATCTATTACTATCATTCTTTGTTACCTAAAAGATTTCCTTGTACAATGTTGTTAATTATTTATAAAAGTAATACCACAGTTTCTGTTTTTATCAATATTTCTTCCTGATGAGTCTTTCTGTTATAAGCTATGTATACCGAATTTTGTTTAAACCTTACTCTTATTTTTTTGATGTTGTTACTGCTTCTTGGCTTCTCCACTATCGTTTTTTCTTTCTACGACAACTGGGATTTATACTTTTCTTGAGCCGAAGGTCTATTGAAAACAGTCTCTCTTTCTTTACAAAGGTAGGGATAAGATCTACGTACGTATTACTCTTCCCAAGCCCTACTTGTGAAATCTCACTAGGAATATGCAAACCCGCCATATGATTTCAAGAGTGAATAAGACTAGGGGTGTTCATGGTTCGGTTTGGATCGGTTTTTCCCTAAAAATAAACCAAACCAACTAAGTCGATTTTTCAAATATTAGAACCAAACCAAACCAATTAAATCGGTTTTTTCTCGATTTAGTTTATGTCGGTTTTTTCGGTTATTTGTCGGTTTTTTCTTAAATATAAGACATATACTACCAAACACACATTTCGGCGACCACATTTTCAACGTAACACTATCAAATCAATTACCCCTTGAGAAATCTATTATTTACCAAGATATATTGATGATAATTGAATTAAATAGTGATGAATAATTTAATGACTCAATTAAAAATATATTATTTTTAACATGAAATAGATTCTTCCACTTAACAAAAAAAAACTAACAATTAAACTAGAACGTAAAGGTAAAGAACTGTACTACAATTGCAAACGATTAATATTTACTATAAAAAATTTAAAACTTTTGTATAAAAGTATACATATATATAGGTGTAATAATAAATTTAAAATAATTACTCCTATATTCGATTTGGTTAGGGTTTTTTAATTAAAACCAAATCAAATTTGATCGATTTTTAAATTTAAAAACCAAAACCAAACCAAACCAAACCAAACCAGAAAGTATCGATTTTTTTTGGTCGATTTGGTTTGATTCGAGTTTTTGAATATTTATGAACACTACAATACTTTTATCATTGACACATACACTCCTTATGTCCTATTTTTATACGACACGCTTTCCCGTGTTATCCCCAATGACATGACTTATTGGACTCATTGATATAAAAGTTCATGTTTTTATAAGAGGAACAAAATGAAGAACACATGAAACTTTCACTACACTCGTTTAAAAAGATAATTTTGGTAGTTTGCATGTATTTGACTTACATGTCTAAAATATTATATTTAATTTCTTAAACATCGTGATCAGTCTAACACCTTCACAAATACGACGGAAGGAATGTCATTTTTTATAGTATGTGATTGTTCAACAATATCACTACCTGTATATTCGGTGACTAGAACTTGTATTAAATTTCAAGTAATAAATGCATCAAGTGGAGGTAACGTGCAAATAGCTGAGCAAGATGGAACCAGCTGTTTGTACGCTGAAGGGGAAGCTGACAAGAGGGGCCCACACATGGGGCGGCTCCTGCATCAGAAATATAGCCATCCCAGCCCCTCATGTAAATCCCACGAGGCTCTTATCTATTCTCGTTGAACGATGGCGGGGAGTAAATCCAACTAAAAAAAACTTACATTGGACTTAGGGATAATTAGGCTCAAACTGATGACTTTCTCCACGTCAAGGTGACACTTTACCACTGAGTTATATTCCTTTCCCGACCTACCGAGAAATAGAACTGACTAATCTAAGTCAAAGGGTCGAGAATCGGTTCATCTACTTCTAATATTTTCTTTGCAAATGATGATAAATTTATTGCACTTTAATTGAGTTTGAGTTTTAATCGGTAGTGTTTTGCACTAATGGTGTGTTTTATGCCTTGTAGGAGTGATTCCGAGCTGTGTGGATGTCATGGAATGAATTCAAGTGATTTGGAGCTTTAAAGTTTGAGTAAAAGTTCAAGAAATTAAGCAGGGATCGTGTTTGGGGGTCAACACATGATAGTTAGAGCAAACGAAGACTCCAGTAGGCATATTGCGCACTGTCTAGTAAAATAGATATAACTTTTTGCTAAGAACTACATTTTATCTCCACAATATATGGTTGGAAAGATAACTCAAAGGGCTACAACTTTTATGCTTTACGTTTTTCCAAATTCAAAACTGAACAAGGTGAAAAATGCGCGTCAATAGCGCGATCGCGCTCAGGTCGCGCTCGCCAGGCAGAACACTGGGCCACTAGCGCGATCGCGCTAGTCAAACCCGAAAAAGTGTCCTTTTTCATATTGGAGAAGGTATAATTGTTTGGGCCCAACCCTACTTGGTATATATAAATGGGAAAATGGTATTTTGAGGGAGGAGGACGTTTTTGAGAGGAAAACACAAGCACAGAGCTGCCGTGGAGGCCGGGTTTCATCTTTTCTTCCACCAACTTAGTCTTTTTGTATTTCTTTGTATGATTTGTTGTTTTGCTACCATGTCTATGTGGAGCTAAACTTCACGTTCTAGGGTTGTGGTTCTTTCATGACTATTATTATTCGGATATTGATTTTGATTTCTTAATTTATCATATTGGTTTATTTATTCAATCCTGCACTTAATTATTTGATTGCTTGATCACCAATTGAATACTATCTACGAATCTATAGTTGAACTCGAAAGTGAGAATTCTAGATTGCATATAGGATTGAGTAGAGCCAGTTCTTGAACCTGGGCATCGGGGAACGGATTTGCGGTTAGGATAGACATATACCTAATTGTCTTGCTTGGTTGATTTACAGGAATTATAAATGCGTTCTTGTTGATTCTAATTCCATAGACATATAGGAGTTAGGTTAGCTTGAATAGGCGAGTAAGAACTCGACAGATTCTTATGAGCAATATTAACCATGTCAATCAATAAACTAGATAAATTAGTTAGTCAATTTAATTGAAGAATACAATAGGAATGTTAGATAGCTCATAACTCTAGATCGTTTTCATTACATTGATATCATAAATATCTGCTCTTTGTCTCTGTTAAAAGTTCATTATTTATATTCTTTATTTAATTAGTTTAAAACCAAATACTTCTAGGTTTAACTCTTGTTTAGATAATTAGGATAGTCTAATTTAGTTAATAGTTAATCACAAGTCCTTGTGGGTTCGACATCCGACTTTTAGTCACTTTATTACTTGACGATCGCGTATACTTGTGTGTGCGTTTGGCCGCAACAAATTTTTGGCGCCGTTGCCGGGGACTTAAAAATTAACTATTTTTCTAAATTAGACTTTTACTTTTATCTTTACAAGTTTTTTTTTCCTTCTCTTTTTGTAAATATTTTTAATTTTATAACTATTTGACTTTTCTCGTAGTGTGTTTCTAGTTCTCTCAACATGACATCTGGGAGGTCTGAAGTTGAATATGGGAGTAAAGGTTGGTATTGGGACGTATATTCTCATTAGGCAAATATGCGGAACGACGTTGTCTTCTGACAACGTTGGTGAATGATTGGTCTAAGGAGAGAGATGAACTTGCACATCAAATTGATAATTTTTACTTGGCTGTACATAACTTAGATGCAGATTTGAACACAAAGGTTGATGCGTGTAACGCCCAATAAATTAATAATTAGTTGTGTGAAACTGAAAAAAATCTTCTAGACCAAATTGAGGAGCTAAAACGGGAATACCAATCACTAGACCATGTTTTTCTTGAGGATGCCAATATTGAGAAGAGTGCTCTAAAGTCATATGAGGGAGTAGATAATATTACTTTGGGAGACTTAAGTGTGTGTAAATATGGGGATGCAAATAGTAGTAAAATTCAAGAGTTAGAACGCAGTAGACCTCATTCCAATCATTTTTCCACATTGTGTTTAGATAGTAAGATAGTAATTGAGCCATCTGAGTCAATAAAGGGGTCAAAGAGTGAGGATGAGAGAGCCTATATTCTTGAATTTGTTGTGCCAAAAAGTAAAAATTACATTTCTCATCTAAAGGCCGAGAAGTGCAGAGTGAAAAAATTTATTATTTGGCCTGGTTATCTTTGTAGCCCCACCAAAGGAGCATAGACACAGACTGGATGTCATGTTAGGGGTACAATTCATAAGTTCAAGGTGGAGACAAAAATTGGTTCAAGTCGTGCCGCGACTTTAAATTAGGGGCTTGTTGGGAGGCAACTCAGCTTTACTGCTTTCTTTTATTTTTATTTATTTTTCTATCTTTGTAGCGTTTCATTATGAGCATAGAAGAAAAACCACTAGAAGTATGCAAAAGTGAGCTATGTGGTTGAAATAAGTATGGGGTGACCGCACAAATGATCGTACCTGGGAGAAGTCTGAGTATCCCGTGAGCTGCTAATGCTTCGATCTTTGGCCTACCAGGGAGTCTCTTTTACCCTCTTGTTATTTTTAGTGTGCATTGAGGATATTGTATAATTTTAAGTGTGGGGTGAGGAGATTGTCTGGGTGATTTTCTGTGCTATGTTAGCTTAGTTATAGTATTCGTTCTTGGTGTAGTAGTTTTTTTTAAAAAAATCGAAAAATTTGGACTTTTTCCGACGATGGATTTTGTGGACAGCTTTCTTGATGGATTAAGGTCCAATAAAAAAAATTAAAAAAAAGGTGAAAAATAGAAAAAAATCCAAAACTGTGTCTTTTATTTTTTTTTTTAGGTAGCAATAATCTCCCATGGTTTTTCTTTGTGCAACGGCTCTTTTTCATGGGATGTAGTTTGAACCAGGTAGTAGTATTTTTTTATTTTTAGAGTAGATTAGAATTTATGGAATAAATGGAGGAAGAATGATGAACCTAGGCGCCCTTGACTTGTTTGATAGTAGCATATTTAGGCTTTGGCATGTGTAGTATCTTCCCTATGATTTGAAATTATTGATGATGCCTTGCTTAGTTGGATAGCATGTCTTGTGATGCCTATGTCTCGTTTTCTTGACTTATGTTCACTTTGTGCTTCATGCTTAATATCTCGTGGCTCCGTGAATACTTGCATTTGTTTGAGAGTCGGAATGAGACCATTCTTAGTGAGTCATGTGCCATGTGTGGTGAGATTTTTATATAGTCTATGTATTGTACTTGTGTCTAGAACTTGCCCGGTATGTGAGTTGAAGCGAAATTTTAGGCGATGTTCAGTTTGAAATGTGATTTTAGGCTTTCTTTGATCTCTTTTGAGCTTTATTACTTATCACAAATAAAATTTATCCCTAATTTACTATTTTGAGCCTATAGACTTTTATTTGGCACCCACATTACAAGTTTATACTCTTTTTATTCTTAATTGACATTGTTTTGATCCCTTTTCCTCTTAAAGTACTTTGATTGTGAGATGAGCGCTAAAAGAAGTAAGAAGGAACTAAGTGTGGGGTGACTTTTGAGTGAAACCAATAAAAGGAAGAAAGGTGCACTTGTTTTATAAAATAATATACCATTAGCAGGAAAAAAAAAAGAATAATCTAAAGGGAAAAAAATAGAGATGAATACATTGTTGTCTTGTTCCTGCTAGTGGGTATGAATTAATGTAGTGCTTAAAAAAGAAGGGAGCATTTTTGGGGTGATATTGTGTGTGAAAGTGAAATGGATTGAAGAATTTGCACTTAAAATTGATTATGTGGTGTGTTAAAGTGCTTAGGAGGGTTAGTCACTATTCCTAAATATATCCTACCCGTCCCTTAGCCCACATTACAACCATGAAAAAGACTTAATTGATTTTAGATCGAACGAGCCTACATTAGTAGAGATTTACATTAA
>MU790168.1:36041-52799 GCA_026770625.1 Nicotiana glauca
TTGTCTTGCTTAGTTGATTTACAGGAATTATAAATGCGTTCTTGTTGATTCTAATTCCATAGACATATAGGAGTTAGGTTAGCTTGAATAGGCGAGTAAGAACTCGACAGATTCTTATGAGCAATGTTAACCCTGTCAACCAATAAACTAGATAAATTAGTTAGTTAATTCAATTGAAGAATACAATAGGAATGTTAGATAGCCCATAACCCTAGATCGTTTTCATTACATTGATATCATAAATATCTGCTCTTTCTCTCTGTTAAAAGTTCATTATTTTTATTCTTTATTTAATTAGTTTTGAACCAAATACTTCTAGGTTTAACTCTTGTTTAGGTAATTAGGATAGTCTACAACAACAACAATAACAACCCAGTATAATCCCACTTAGTGGGATCCGGGGAGGGTAGTGTGTACGCAGACCTTACCCCTACCATAGAGTAGAGAGGCTTTTTCCAAATAGACCCTCGGCATCCTTCCCTCCAAGAAATTCCCACCTTGCTCTTGGGGAGATTCGAACTCACAACCTCTCGGTTGGAAGTGGAGGTTGCTTACCATCAGAGCAACCCCTCTTGTCATAATTAGGATAGTCTAATTTAGTTAATAGTTAATCACAAGTCCTCGTGGATTCGACATCCGACTTTTAATTATTTTATTACTTGACGATTGTGTATACTTGCGTGCGCGTTTGGCCGCAACAACAAAGCATAAATTTCTATGTGAAAACTAACAAAAATCAAGTGAAGGTAAAGTTGAACATGCAAAGAGCTGAGCAAGATGGAACCAACTGTTTGTATGCAGAGATGTGAATGGGAAGCTAACAAGAAGGGTAGGGATGGCAATGGGACCGGGTGTTGGAGGGGTGGGGAGGTTGCGGCAAAACTCACAAAAATTTCAACTCGCCCCGCATAGTTATCTTTTCAGTTTTTAATCCACCCCGACCCGCCCCACTCCACTTAATTATTTTTTCTTTTTTCTTTAATTTATTCTATTAACCAAAGATTAACAATTTATTCAAACACACGATGTTTTGAAACAAAAGGTTATCTACCTAAACGTTTTTGGTCGCATAAGTGGTGAATCCCATAGTTTAGTATCTACTCTCAGAGAAGACAATATATATGCATAAAATCAATGGCATACTCAAAATTATTAAGTCACAAATGCTTATCTACCTTTAATCTAGAGTACATTATATGCAACTCTTTCTTGACACTTTACTGCTAGTTGTTAGATGCATTTTGGTCATGTGTTATGCCCATAATTAGCAACAGGAGTTTTTATTTAAATAAAGTTTAAGTGCTACAGTGCTTTACACGGACGGTAACTATAAGGCTTGCTTTGAATCTCTCAAATACTGGAAATTGAAAATTAGAATAGTAAGAGTGAAAGCTAGAAATTTCAAACTATAGTCTACATAACAAAGATCGGATACTAATTTTTGTATTTTAACAATTTTGAATGTGTTAATTCCCAAAATTAAGCAGGAACAATGGCTTGCCTGACAGTGGCGGCAGGAGGATGTGTTAATTCCCAAAATAGTATTCGTGGCGGTGAAGAAGAATGTGCAATTGTAGTTAAAATGATTGCTTTGTTTCAAAAAAGATAAAGTTCAAAATTGTCCCATATTGAACCCGCATTAAACCCGCTACCCGTCCCGCTTTAAAAAATTTAAAAACTGTTTTAACCCATCCCGCACCGCACCCGCCCCATTGCCATCCCAATAGAAGGGGGCCATTAACAGGAACAGATCCAGCACCGAGTTTATCTGAATTTATGGCGAAAATATCATGGTATAGCCAGTTTTCACACTGGTCAATGAAAAATAGCCAGCGTTTACCAAGTCAATAAAAAATAGCCACTATTTTGCTGCAACAGGGACCGGTCCAGTATAATATACGGGAGTTCTGGTGCATTTGTATATGAACTCCAGCATATTATGCTAGACCGGTATACTTTGCTAACTCCTGTAAAATTTGCGGGAGATTGGAGTACCAGTGTTCCAAACTCCAGTATATTATACTGGACAATTATACTTGCTGGAACTCCCGTAAAATTTGCGGGAGTTCCAGCATAGTTATCCTGGAACTCCCGTAAAATTTGCGGGCGTATTTTTCCGAATTTTGAATAGTGTTTTCGCTCAGATTTAAAGTAGCTAAATTTCGATGACTTTTGAAACTTGGTTATTTTTCAACGACCATTGGTAAATCTGGCTATTTTTAAATTTCTCACGAATTTATGCGTAGCATAGATTTTTATGTGAAAATTCACAAAAATTTCATCACGTAATAAATCTAAACTCATAAATTTAAAACTATAACGGCTATAGTGCTAAGAACCTTAAAAGATCGAACCAATCAAGCAAAAATCCTTTTAAGGACATAAAGAGCTGGAAATAGCTGCAGTAAGAGGGGGGGGATGTTTATCTGAAGGGACAGGTAGTGTAACCCACGTTGTAAACTTGCTGTAGTCAGATAATTTGCTGCACATTCAGAGGCAACTTCATTATCACACTTTAGGGAGTCACTCTCAAGTATACCTGTATTTTTTAAAAAATTATTTATCATTCTTTTAGCAATTTCTCATGGCTTGTGGGCTGGCATACTTGAAATAAGTCATCAGAGACAGCAGACAGAGTATAGTATGGATACAAAATTACTTTAGTGGTCAGCAATTTAATCGAAAAAAATTTAAGTTATGCATATATAGGGTAAGGGAAAATATAGTCTCACAAATTCTTTACAGCACGAAAGAGACTACTTCAGTTTTATTCAGTCCTAACATGGCGTCTTGAACTTCATATCTCAGCATTTATCCCCTAATTCGTGCACCTTCTTTATTTTCACATCGGAGAATCCCCTGCAGACTTCTCGTACAATTTCAGCTGAAGAGATTCAAAACTCGGGTGTATAAGCCCACACTTGTACTATCCTTCCAACTTAAATACCGCGACAAGAATCAAGCGATAACAAGTGTCTAACCAACACGCCATGGATAACGTCCTTACTACTGAACCAAGGCCCCGAGGACTAGCCCATAATTAGTGCACTTGCTTTAAGGAGAAAGAACTACTGCCAAAAACTTCTATAACATATGCTAAAGGGTTTTGCATTTAAGAGCTAACTAGTGGGAGACATGCAATACAACGCGTTAATTAGTGCTTAGACAAATAAAAAGGCATGTTTACCTAATAAATATTCAAGTTGAATATATTTACAGCAGGATGTCAGCAGAAATCCACCCACGACAGCACTCTGGGTTTACATGCCCCAGATCCCACAAGCTGATGTGACTTTGTTGCTTGGCCGTGATGTTAGTTCATATAATATCCTTGCAAATATGTCTGAGTACCTTGCATCCCCAAAGAGCATCTCTGCAAAAGCATTTTCATACACCAGTAAGAGGGGCTTGTTCTGTGGCTCCAACACGAGGCTTTCCAAAATAGTGGCTGCTTTCCTGCAAACTTCTGGTGTTGGATGCGGTGTCTTAATCACTTTCAACAGTCGATCAATTGCCCTGAAGTTATATGTGGTGAGTAAGTCATTCAGACAGAAAGTAACCGTAATATATGGCCTATTAAGAGGTCAAAAAGTTTCTCTCACCATCGCTCACTGGCAAGCTTCAAACGACTGTCCATATTTATTTCTGTAAGGTTATATAATGCACCTACAGCAGCTGCTTGAGCATCAGTAGGTGGTAGGCTCATTATATCGACTAAACGTTTATATATCTGCATGTCCCATGAATTGTGTTTAGTGAGTTTACTGAGCATTCGTAAGGTACAGACGAAAATATAGTATTTCAGTTGTCAAAAGGAATATCAACCTGTGAAGCAAAAGGAAGTAGGAAAGGTTCATTGTCGGGATTTATTATAAGACGACCAATTAATTCAGCAGCGCCAGCGTGCCAGGCCTTCACGGCAGATCCCAGCATTCCCATGAGAGCCTGGACTGCGCGTTTCTCCCTGGATCAAGAACAAACAACTCAATTTAGAAAATACCTTTACAGAAAAAAGTCTCTACTTGTATTAGACCTAATAATATCAAAGCAAACAACTGACAAGCCAAATGCTTACGTCATTTTGATAAAAGAAGGTTTTGAGGAGCTAAAGATCCGAAGATTCAGCAACAGCGCCAGATTCACTACAGTCTCAAGGGCATTTGTGACAAGTTCCTCATCCTCTGTCAAATAAGAAGTCCAAAACCAGAATAGGTAGAACAGAAAATGTTTTAAATGGAAATGAGTCAAGAAAACATTTTAAGCAAGAGCATCTGGCATTCAGTCATTTTCATTCTCCTATCTTCTTCATGAAACCAAGTAATTTGTTTGTTTATTTTAAAGGTTAATTTATTTTTTTCTATTTTCGGGCTGAAGGGAAACAACAACAACCCAATGAAATCTCACACCACAAGTGGGGTCTAGAGAGAGTAGTGTGTACGCAGACCTTACCCCTACCTTGTGAGGGTAGGAAGGCTGTTTTCAATAGATTCTCGGCTCAAGGAATGATGCAAAAGGAAACAGTAACACCACCAGTAACAACAGCAAGGTAAGATAAAAAGACGAAAGACATGCTAGGAATAAGATGGTAAGATAACCGAAGACGAAAGAGTTCTGGCGGAAGGGCATGCCATGCAAATTCATAAACAACACTATAAAAAATATAGAATAGGGCAAGACGGTATTTTAAGACTAAGAAACAACTAAATGGCCAGACTAAGTCAATGTATTCGAAACTCCAACAGAGTTCAAGCCATTTCTTTAAGATTATGCCAAGCAATCACATGAATCTCAAATTGATGCTTTTCATCAGAAAGGATAAGAGTTATAAGCCACATAAGTCATAAACTTTCAATAGGTTAACAAGCAACAACAGTAAAAGGGTGACTAAACAGCTAGGGAATTTGACTATGAGAACTTTGGAATGTGCTGAATTCTTAGGGAGGTTTCCAAGGAATAAACAGGAGACTTTCCTTCTTCAACGAGAGAAACTTTCTCAAAAGTATTTATTGGTCTAAAAAGTCAATTACAGAAATCATTAATGATCAACATTCTTCTCAATTATAACCAGGAAGATAGTTTCAGAAGATATAGTAAATGACTTAGATAAGGAGAAGATAATACAAAACGCCACATGATAGATGACAACCAAACACAGAAAAACTTAAAACATTAAGTCTAAATCTATTTCCCCACCTGTAACATAATCTTCAAGACATTGAAATATGGTTTCCAAGCAATGCCTATGCTGCGCCATGATGACTTCATTATCTGGCATGTTAGAGAAGTTGCGGATAATGTTTGAAGCAGCAACAGCACACAGCTGCTTCTCGGCCCGCCCCTCCTCATCCAAATTAAATAGGCCATCTTCTTCAAAACTCCAGGCTCCAGGGCGAGTCTTGAAAGTACTCTTATGAACAGATGCCTCTTTGGAAGATCCAGATCCAGCACTGTGGTCAAGGATAAATGGACAAAGCAATGCAGGCAATTAGATATAGGTTAGGAATTCTGCAATCCAGATCTCGTGCATCGCAAAACTAAGATTTACAACCAAAGGAAACCAGAAGATGGAGGGGGCGAAGGCGCATGCTGAATTACCTAGGATGGGGTAAGGGATTATTTGAGTTCAAGGCCTCATATTCATTTCCAAATCCAGTAACAGCTGAATTTGCACCCAAAAGCCGAACACGTGGCGTCTTCACAAGCACCCTCGGTAAGGCTATATCACGCCAGTCATCTATCTGTTGAACAGATCATTCCGATCACTAAGACATTAAATAGGAATAAACTAATGAAAAGTTATTTATGAACCGCAGGTTGCACGGCAGACATTCAGAAACATACAACTTGAAGTAGAGCATCAAGCAGCCCAGGAATTTTTGCAAGAGGGGTTGCATCTTTCCGGACTTCATCTTTCTCTTTAAATGATAGCAAAGTGAGAGTGTTTAATGCCCAAGTCAGCTCACTCTTCAATCCACTTTGAAGTGCCAGAACAATTCTTTTATTATTCTGTTCTGTAAAGAAAAACAAAAGTTTGGTAACCAAATGATAATAATAAGTAGCTGAAAACTGCAACATTTTACCCGCATCATCATCTTCTACAAATGCCTGTATTATTTCCTCAAATTCAACAGGTCAATTAATTTTTCCGAAACGCCTTCAATTTACATGAATCATGTTTCATCTTACCTTGGGTTGACCAAATTGTTGGATTTTTACTGTTAGAATACCATTTCCTCCGGTCCATTTTATTTGTCGTTGTTGCTAAAAACAATTGATCCAAAATATTTGCTATTTAAGAAAATCAAGATATAATTAATTACTCAATTTTCTCCATTTTTGCCCTTAAATAATTGTTCTTGAAAGTAAAAAACACATTTGATTAAATATATAAATAAGGGTATAGTAGTCGAAAATACCTTCTTATTAATAGTTTTTTAAAGGATGTGTAAAAGATAACCATGACAACTAAAATGGAACCAAGGGAGTAGAATAGTTAAGTTCTATTCCCGAAGGGATCTCCTAGAGCAGTAACAACCTCAAGAACCAGCTCTGAATTCCATCTACAACACTTGGTATTAACTGTGTTACTAAAGGCGAGAGGCGTATAAAAGCTTTAAGATTTATCATAGCAGGTTACTCAGGGACGGAGCTAGAAGCCCGGCTACAGGTTCGGCGTTATCCAGTAGCTTTTGCTCAACAATGTATATTTGTTAAGAAATTCTCCAAATATTAAGTTTAGAACCTAGTTATTAACTCGTCAATCTAAACTCTAGAACCCATAAAGTTAAAATCTTGGCTTCGTCTCTGTTTTGCCGAAAAATAACACTGTATATATAATGCAAACTCTATTTTTTTAGAGAAATATATTATGTTTTGAATTCGCTTGACACAACCCAAAAGCATAGCTTAGTGGTCAAGGGGGTTTAAAACTTTTATGAGGTCACTGGTTCAATTCTCATTGGTCACAATTTCTTTCAATTTTTTAACTTTTTTCTTTTTTGAACCCCTTTATATTTCCTGCCTCTACCACTGCTCACAGTATAAAAGTTCAAATTTTTTACTCCTCCCATCCTATTTTAATTGTCGTTTTAACTCTTTTCACGCTCATTAAGAAAACAGTAAAATACAAGAACCCCTATTAAATATACATCGAGTATTGAGCAGTATTAAACAGAACTACGATACCTCTTTAATATTAAGGGTATAATTGGACAAAATTAACAAATTTAGTCTTGAATTCCTAGAGTGACAATTATTTCGGATAATATTTTTGAGTTAAAGTGCTTGTTAATTTTGGACTGAGGGAGTAATAATTTACTTCAAAATTACACTTGTAAAATCATTCTAAAGCTATCAATTTAAGAAACACACATTAAAATTTCAGTACAATACACATATGATAAAGGCAACTAACCAGCGAAGGCATAGTGGACATGAAGAGAAGGGCCAAGGAGTGTTGGGGGAGCTACCGAGTCGGCGGCAGCACTGGAGGCAGCAGATGCAGCGGCAGCGTTGCTGCCTCCACTGCCGACCGGACGGCCTCTCTTTGCTACCGGAGTGGCGGAGCCACCGGCTGCTCCGCCTCCGCTTTGTCTCTTCTGCATCTTTTCCCGCTTATTTCTCTCCTGTCTGATATGCACAAAAACCACAGTGAAGGGAACTAGAGAGTGACGGAGAATAAATGCTGAAATAATGGGTTGGTTTTGAGATAGAGATGTTTGCACAAATAGCCGCCCGATTTATTATTTACTTTTTTTAATTAGTACTGTATACACCTATTATATACTAATTGTATTTATTTATACATACATTATATATTCAACGGTTATTTTTTAATTTAAGAAATTGAGTAAAAATATCCAGATTTATATATGGTCATTCAAAAATAGCCATAGTTTCAAAAATAATCGATTTAGCCACTTTTCATGTAAAGATAAATCTGAACGAAAACACTGTTCAAAATTCAGAAAATACTCCAATATATAATACTGAAGTTCTAGCATAAGTATACTGGAACTCCCGCATATTATAGTGGAGTTACAGCATAAGTATACTGGAATTCCAGCATAATATACTGAAGTTCCATTTAATATATCGGTCCAGCATAATATGCTGGAAGTTCATACATATATGCTCCAGAGGCGGAGTTACCCTTGTCCGAGAGGTGTCAACTGACACCCCTTCGCCGGGAAATAACACTGTATAGATAGGTATTTTTTTTAAAAAATTGAATATATACAATGGGTTGACAACCCTTGACACAAGACAAACTCCCGGTGTAATGTTCAAGGGGTGTCAAAAGTGACGGAAGGTTGCAAGTTCCATCCCCTATCGCAGCATTATTTCCATTTTTCTTGGCTTCTTATTTAGATTTTGACATCGGGACCGGTCCTTGTTACAGCAAAATAGTAGTTATTTTTCAATGACTTTGCAAACGCCGACTATTTTTGAATGATCGGTCCAAAAGCTGGCTAGCCCATGCTAGTTTTACAATATTGACCCCATTATTGGTAAATAAGCCCATGGATGATAGTGCACATATAGCCATTTTTAGGACCTTTATTTAAAGAATATTGGAAAATTACACGGTGTTTAAAGTTTAATCACCTCAAAATTAACTTCAGCTTGTCTAATATGAAGATAAGCTCTGTGAAAGCCTAACTTCAACCCTGAAGTTCTGAGCAGTCTGAAGTTTGTCAAAGCAGGCTGAACTTTAAATAGTTTTTAAAAAATGGACATATTTAAATAGGAGTAAACAAGCTCCCTGGTGGTCGGCTCGCAACAAGTATGAACATTCTAAAATTTGTCAAAACTGGCTAAAATTTAAATATTTTTTAAAAACTGAATATTTTTAAATAGGAGTGCTCAAAGAAGCTACCTAGTGTAGTGCTGTATTCTGGGCCGGGAAATGGGCTAAACGGGCCTGGGCTTTGGTGGTCCCGGGATTTGTGGGCTCAACGGGTGGAACCAGCCCATGATGGGCCTAAGCCCACATGGTCCTAGGCTAAATGGGCCGGGCTCGCGGGCTCATACGGGCCTAACAGGCTTTTTTATTTTCGGGCTATTTTTTTAAAAAAAAATTATTTAAGGCAATTTCTTGTAAACCATATATGTATATACTATTTTAAATTGCTCTTATACATGGCTATATAAATATATGTAGTATATATAATATAGAAACCTAATTATTAAAGTGCTTGAAGAAAAAGTAAAATAACAAAACAATAGTAAAACTAAATTAGCATGCATAATAAATTAATAACAAAGTAAAACATTAAGCATAAATACGTCTAATAATTTTAAAATAACACAAATTATCCGGATAAATACGCTTAAGACAATACTTTATATGTCTCCTTAAAATGCATGTGGTACACCCTGAACGAAAATTTAAGACTCTTCCACAGTTCTTGCACTTTAATATTTGTTCTTCTTCATTTTCTTCAAGCACTTCAAAGTGTTGCGAAACAAATAAGCGCACTCTTTCCGAACGAGGCATGATTTAACTTGAAATTTGAGATAGAGACTTGAAGCCTTGAAAATTGGAAATTGAGAGATTGAGAGAAATTTAGATTGAGAAATGAGTATTGAGTATTGAAATTAAGAAGAGGGATGAGGTATTTATAGTTTTAGAGAAGGTTAGTTTTGTAAATTGAAAAAAAAAGGTTATTTGTGCAATATGACCGTTGATGGTCATTGGAGGTGGGCCCCTCCTTTTGAAAAATCTTGTTTTGTAGTATATATAGTATGTTAGTATATATATCTATATATATAGTATATATAGTATACTGTACTATATATAGTATGTTATGTATATATATTTCCATATATAATTTCTTGTAACATATATATATATATATATATATATATATATATATATTCAAATATAATTTCTTGTAATATATATAGTATGTTATGTATATATATTATAGCATATAAAGAATTGCAAGTTAAAGACAAAAAAATATTGCAAAGAGATATTCAAGGGAATGTCTTATAATTTTTATTACCAAAAATGGCATATCTTTCTTAGTCTTCTTCCCCCCAATAGAATAAGCACAACAAGGTACTAATACCACCATTAAAAGGAAAAAAAACTAAAGAAGATGTGCCAAAGTACAAGTTACACCATAATCTACATTGTATCTCTAACAAATCTCATAAATCCTTCAAGGTTCGGAGGAGGTTCCGTTGGTGGTGGTGGAAAAGAAGCTTGTTCATCACCACTTTCGGGCGAAGCAGTATCCTCCGCAAGTTCTGTTATCATTTCTTCATAAGCTTCGTCTATCTCTGATTGTGTTTCTGCAAGTCCAAAGTTTCTTCTTTCCGAGCGGATCCAATCTCTAAATAGTACTGATTTTTCCAAGTTCTCCCTCATAGACGCTCTATGATCACCTATTTGAAGTCTTGCTTGACTGAAAGCGCTCTCTGATGCATCTGTTGAAGCTTGAATAACCAAAATATCCCGAGTCATCCTTGCAAGAACCGGAAAATATTTTTCCCTTGCCTTCCACCATTCCAAAAGATCAAAGGTGTCATCTGGATTCTCCTTTTCAAGTCCTTGTGACAAATAAACTTGAAGTTCATTTAGATGTGAAGTTTCATCAAAATTATCACCTAGTTTCATCAAAAGCTCATTTAGTCCCTGCTACGGTCTCCAGTATATTTATGCGCCAGCAATTTCCCACAAGTTTTACGCTTAGCCTTATTTTGTTCTCTTACCTAAGTAAAAAAAATTCCAAACTATGCGTTTAGAAGGTTATCTATTAAAAGTAGGGTTTCTACATGTGGGTCGGACGGGGCATCGGTTGTGTTATTAACAGGACTAGTAGGTGTATCATCTAAATCCGGTTGGATTTTATCTACATCCTCATTTTCCTCATTATTTTCTAAGATAGTTTCATTAGGATAAAGAGCATTCATAACTTCTTCATTTAATTGTTGACCAGGTGCAACATTATGGTAAAACTCACTATCGAAAAATTGAAAACAAGAGTTATCACTATCAAGAATAATAGGAGCAGCAGGATGGGTAACAGGTCTGGGTCGGGGAGTCGGGGAAGGGCAGTGGCGGAGCCAGGAATTATACAAAGGGGTGTCAAATCAAAAAATATTTGCTGCTATCGGGAATGGAACTTGCAACCTTCTGTAAATTTTGACACCCCTTGACCATTGCACTAAGAGTTTGTCTTGTGTCAAGGGGTGTCAACCCCTTATATATATTCAATTTTTTTTTTAAAAATACCTATTTACACAGTGTTATTTTCCGGCGAAGGGGTGTCAGTTGACACCCCTCGGACAAGGGTAGCGCCACCCCTGGGGAAGGGTAATAGGTTGGCGACTACTTTTACCAATTTTAGCTTTTTCCTTACCACCAAATATTTTTTTTTCAAAGAAAATGCCATATTAATTATAATTATACAAACTAAAACACATAAAAATATATTCTTAAAACTTAAGAGTTGGAACAAGTTTACCAAATTGCCGAACAACTTCTTGAAAATTGAAAATCGTTGAAAACTTGAAGACTTGAAGACTTGAATACTCCAACTCACCAACTTCATAATTTTTTACGAAATTGAAATAATAAAATAAGCAATTATAGAAGAGAAATTAGATATAGATTGAGAGAGATTGATGAATTGGTGAGTAAAAATGAAAGAATGAGGGGGTATTTCTAGTTGAGAATTGGAAAAAAGTGTAATTATATAAAGTTTGGGGTTAAAATAAAGTTTGGGAGCCAAATGGCTATTTTTTAAAGTGGCCAACGAATAAATTTTGAAGGCCAACGACTAGATTTTAAAAATCTGACCGTTGGTCTTTTTTTTAATTTTTTTTTAAAATAGCCGTTAGAGCCCGTTAGGCCCGTTGGGCCCGGTTGAACCTGCCCAGGCCCGCCTGCCGGTCCCGGGCTCGTGGGCTTCTCCAATTGAATTGGCCCGCCACGGGCCTTCTGCACCATTTGAGACCGGCCCACCAAGCCCGTTTAGACCGCGGTCCCGGTTCGGTCCTAGGCTGAGCCCGGCCCACAGTGCACCGTTAACCTAGTGTCAATTTTATGTGGATGTAAAATGAGGATATAAAGCACTACGGGCTTATTACAATTGTACTAGTATACGTGCCCGCGCGATGCGCGGATTGTTTCAAAGAAAAAAATAATATAGTAAAAATATGTCTTTAAAATGGATTACACCACCTGAAGAAGCAAAAATTTGTCTGAACTTATAATTAAAAAAAATAAATAACAGTTATACATATATGTGTAATCCACGGTAATTAAGAAATCACCTTTTGTTGTGGCTGATTTTGGATAAGAAGTATATGAGAGTATCAGCAAGTTAGTCGCGTTTGTTGAAGATACAAACGGCGACTCACATGGATAATTAAGATCTTGGAAACACTCAATCCTTGTTAGCATAATTTATATAACAGTTTTAAGTGTTAGATAATGCATACATTAAAAATATTAATTCTCATCAAGATTTTATGTCACTTACAAACATACCATTGATGTTGTTGCAATAAAAAACACCTTCATAAGAAGCTACATGTTCCTTTAGGGGTGAAGCAAAGTTCTCTGTTCCATACTTAAGGTTATTTTTTATGACCTGTAGAAATAAATGTATGTACAGACTATTAGATGAAATAATAAGCATAACATTTGGTACTCTTAGTGAAACAAAAGAATGTAAAATATTAGAAGATTTACGAAAAATACGTTATCTTTATTGTTGCATGTGAATCAACCCTCAACCACTCATACATAATTATATAAAAAGATGGCAACATTTATTACATCCATTCTAACTACTATTGTTGTTGAAAGTCCACCATTAAGGAAAATTATCTAAATTAGAAACATCTCCATTGAATTTATACAACAAAGATATTTTTTTAGCTGCAGCTTTAAAAAAAAATACATTTATCACCTAACGATAACAGTCTTAATTAGATCATATTGTTTTATAACTTGACCATTCTCTGCTTGTTTGAGGCAAGATAAATGCAGAGATCTAGTAAACGACAATCGCAACTATCAGACTCAACATATCATATGGCTTTTTTAGACAGATGATTCGGATCTAGTCTCTATTAAAATTTGTATTTTTCTTTATAAAATAAAAAATTCATTAAAGGGCATCCCTGGCTCTTAAATAAAGTTAGAGCCTACAAAATACAAAAATTGAATTATATCATTTACATCACAAAAATTGTTCCAACCAAATAAACTTGATGTCTCCGTTAAAATTTGTAGGTCGAGTCTTGAGATGTAGCTGGAGGCTAAAAGTGGACAAACTGCATAAAAAAATCTCAATGGGGAGTTAAAATTTTGACTTTATTTGTATTTAATTACAACAGTCTCCAAGAGGAAATCCATTCTCCAGATTTTTTAAGTAGAATCTGAATTACAGATCGGCTGCATTAAGATTTATCTCAATTGGTCTACTGTAGCTCTAACCCATGAACTTTTAAAACATTTGACAAACTAAACCACTGGTGAAAAGTCTAAAGAGCGGATCAATTTTAAATAAAAATACCTTGCAAGCAAGTAATCCCAAGAAATGCTTCCCTTCAAGTAATCCCAAAAGAGTAATGTGCCAAAACGGGAAAAAAGAATACCTAGTTGTAGAGAATACCTAGTTGTATATTTTCCAAACTACTACTATATCCATATCCTTTCTGCTTCATACACTTATTCAATCATACAAAATTATATATATAAGAATATAATGAATAAATGCAGACACCAACCTAGCGTGAAAGCTGAAAACTGAGTAGCCGTGGTATATGCGATTTCGCAATTTCAAGCTTAATTCTACCACGGATCTCCGAATAACACTCAGAATACACTCTTAAGTCCCAAGTCACCTAACGAAGCTATTTGAATCACCTAAGTCCCATAATATATATTACTAACTACTCAGAGATATGTAACCATCTACTTTTGTTTACATAGATTCTCTATGAAAGTCAAAAATGGTGAAGGCCTAGATAATGGAAAAGAGACCATAGAGATAACTGTTTATGAGTACTTCACTAAACAATGTAGCATAGAAATTGCATATTTTCTTAGCCAGGGGCTCACGACCATTGTCAGCTCTCTTCTAAACGTGCTTCTACCTCCCTCCTTTTATATGTGCATTCGCCAGGAAATATGTTAGTCCAACAAATGAATCTTTTTAAGACACGCAACACACAAAAACAGAAATATATTATGCACTTTGTCCACCTCTATTTTTCAGCAGAAACATTCCATTTCATGAATTAAAAATTTCAGCAGAAGCACTCCGTTCTATGGTTTCAGACCTTTAGCAAGCAGAAAGAATTCTGTATAAAAAATGCAAGAAAATGTGTTCTACTCCAATATCTACTGTCGAAGTGATTTTCAATTGTAACAACACTCCATCAATTACTATTCTTAGGTCAGCACTTCATTACCTGTTGAAGGCGATCCATTGTTCTGAGTGGCTTGGAAAATTCATATTCGTGCAAATTCACGATTTAACTGAAGTGATTAACTGCAAATATAGATGTAAAATTTAATAAATAAAAGTACTTCCCTGTGATTAAAAAATAATTAAGTTATAACAGGATATATCAAAGTAAATTAAATTTAGAAGAATGTTTACCTCGTCCAATTTTTTATTTGTCCGTAGTATGACCAACTATATACTGAGTATGTACATTGACGTGCTGCTCATTCATGCTTATTAAAAACTTCTATTCTCTAAATTTCGGAAAACTTCCTTATACACTACATTTGTAGCTTCATTTGTTATTTTCCCATCTCCATCATAACTTATGATCTTCAACCATTTTCTGCTTGTTACTCTTGAAAGTGCCACGTATAGTTGTCCATGAGTAAACACAGGCTTCTTCAAAAATAATCACAGACTTCTAAAAAGTCAGGTTTTAGAAGTAACAATACATATAAAGGAAAAATTACTTTACAAAATCCATGGACTAATTATTTTACGGATCCTATTTGTTCCAAAAGAAAACTAAAAGTGGTAGAGTGTCTTTCATTTCCCTTGTTTGTGTATTAAGCAATAGAAAATTAACGTACATCACTTATTGAGATTAAATTTTTTTTTATGCCACGATCATCGTCTAGATCCATGAGCATCCTCTGTATAGAGCTATTAGAGTTTTTCAACTTTTAGTCGTTGTTGCTGAATTTTACCCAAAGATCATGTAATCTCTTTGAACCACGTGGTTCTCATCCTTCACCCTTGGCTATTATTTCTTCTGTCACATTGGAAATAAACTACACTACAGTTCCAATCCCATTTAAAGTTTGCAACAGTTAGCGGTGCAATGTTAAGAACATCGATTACTGTTGTACTTCTCCAACACAGTTCATGTGATCAAGTTCTTTTAGAAGTGAGGTTTATAACAATTCTTTATTATACTTTTTACAGTAGATCAGTCACTATAGCGAATGTGTAACGTATACCTGAATTTTATATATCTTCAGTATCTGCAAAATTATCTTCTTCCCCCATTTTTATACAGAAAAAATCAGAGATTATGATATATTTTTTACGTTAATAGTCTTATAGTTATACTTGCAGATTAAAATACATAAAAATTATTAAAGAGATGGTAATCAAAGAACAAACCTTTTGTAACTGAGTTTCTTTTGCGTCGTTTCTGATCTTGTATGTTGTTTCTTCTTGGTCTGGAAAGGGTTATTTTTTATTTTTCCATAAAGAAGGATTAGTGATGCTGGATTTGTATGCCTTTTTTGAAAGAAATTGGAAGGAAGATGAAGTGGTTTGATGAAATTGACAGATGGGAAGTGGGAGTTCAAGAAAATATCTGACTTTTGTTAAAAAGAGCAAATCGGTTTTCAAGCAGTTTGAGTTCAGGTTAACCAAAAGACAATCACAATAACATTAATAATTAAAGTTAAGGAAAAAAATATTAAACACATGTAGAGTCATATTAGGAATCATTCTAGTGGTTTTTTCTCTCCCTTATTCAGTGTATATATTAAAAGAAAAAAATCTTAACTAAAACTAAAAAGTGACCATTGGAACGTAAGGTCATTGGAATTAGTTAAAGCAATTAAACACATATAATGGTAAGTTATGTATTTCAATATATTACGCCTCAAATGACCACATTTACTTGCTTTGACTTGATTAAACACTCTAGTTATTTGTGCAATTAATTTCTTTATTTTGGCCATCAGTAAGATTGTTGCAATAAGCCTTTTACAAAACGGAAATTATTTTACAACTTCAACACTAACCTAATTATGGGAGATCCTAATTTTGTAAGTATGGATACATGGAGTATCGCGAATCACAACGTCAATATAACAACATACAACTATCCATGAACTTGCCACTTGGTTAAGGATCATATTTAATACTTTAGCTGTAAAATATTTGAGGCATATATACTTCCATATTTTGCATTAGTTAGTTTTCTCGGGCACCAAGGCGTGGTTGGTGCGTCACTGGGTCGGTGGGGACTTGTACGCTTGACGTGAAAAGTATAGGCAAGCGGAGTCACATAGAAATATGCCACTGATGTGAGTAAAGCCAAAGCAACAGTAACGTTAAAACCGCACTCAAAGGTAGGGCATTTTCCATTATTATAGGAACTTCTGTACCAGAAACAATGGTATCTCCAATTATAGCCCTCTGGGATGTAATTTAACTGTATCGCACTATGTATCATTTGATAACCCTCAAAATCTTCCATCTTTGGTTAAAATCGAATTTCAAATGGAAGAAATCCAAAGAT
>MU790168.1:55488-67259 GCA_026770625.1 Nicotiana glauca
AGAAGGTAAACTCTGAAGCGCCCAATTTTCCTGAGGGTAACTTCTTTTATCTTTCTTATATAAAATCGTTTTCAAAAACAGTACAAACTACCTATTTAATTATTTTTAAATTGAAAATTTTAAAAAGAAACTAATTTGCTCCTACTGAATCTTTGCGAAAATAATATTCCTATTTAACTGTTTTCAAATTCGAAATTTTGAAGTAGAAACGAATTTTACCTAATTTTAACAACTTTGTCCTAAAATAGCCACATGGCATTTTATATGCTCAACACTTGGCAATTTTTTAGGCAGATTTCTTTCCTTTTAAGTAAATATAGATAACAATCAAACTATGTCATGTAAATTAAAATAGACTATAATAATATTTTCGGAGACTACAAAATTATTAACATCTGTATCTGATCCTTGTGACAAGCAATTTATTTGTTAGTGCGCATATAACAAGTTGTGCAGTTACAAAATATGAAAGTAAAAATTACTCCAGCTAATTTTTTAAATATAAAATGTATCAATATTTTTTAGACTAACAAAAAGATAATGTTAAATAAATTGGAACTACACTAGTACTTTTACGACCCGAATTTCCTATCATCGGGAGTCGTGATGGCGCCTACTAGTGAAAGTTAGGCAAGCCAATCAACTGAATTATTTGCCTTGTTTCCATTTTTAAATTCGTTAACAGAGCAATCAACAAAATTTAACAAGCGGAAGATTTAATTTCAAGTTATAATAATCCTGTTAATACTATTCTATAACAAATCTACCTAAGATTGGTGTCACAACTTCACAGATTGTCTAAGAGTACTACAAATAAAGGCCTGAAAGAAATAACAAAGCATTGTATCTGGGATTACATAAAATAAATAGGAAAATAGATAGAGGGAGACGTCAAGGCCTGCGGATGCCTGCAAGACTACCTCGGGCCGGGTCGCCTGATGAACAAGGAGCAGAAATCTCACTGCGGTCCGAAATCTACAGCATTGGGATCCACAGACAAGAGTGTAGAGTATAGTATCAGCACAACCGACCCCATGTGCTGGTAAGTGTCTAGCCTAACCTCGGCGAAGTAGTGACGAGGCTAGGACCAAACTATCAAATAAACCTGTGCAGGTAAATATACATCGAAAAATAGAAGTAGAAATATACAGTCAAGGATAGCAGGGGGAAACATATTGCGGGGAAATACCAAATGGAAATAGGAGGACAGTATTTAAATATATGAAATACCACAATTCAATTATCAATAAAAAAATCAGAAGTCAAACAAGTGCACGGCATCACCTTTCGTGCATTTACTCTCATCCTCACCATAAAAATTAATATAAACTGCACGGCATCACCTTCGTGCTTTTACTCTCATCCTCACCATAAAATCAATATAATCGGCACGGAATGGTACATCATGCGACACGGCATCACCCTTCGTGCTTTACACTCTTCCTCACAAAATAATACACGACATCATCCTTCGTGCTTTAACACTCTCTCTCACCAAAATAATGCACGGCATCACCCTTCGTGCTTTACCTCTTCCTCACCCAAACAACAAAACACAAACAATAAAAGCAAGGAATAAATGAATCTTAATAAAATTCCGGGAAGGGAATAATATCAAAATAATAACATCCCGTCAAGGGAACAATATTAGAAGCCATAACGTCCTGGCAAGGGATCAATACCTTAATCCTCTTCTCATTTTTTACATTTACTTCACAACTTGATTCACAATTTCAGCCAATACTCTATAAGATTCAATTGCCAATTTTCTTTCCACAACCTTTGCTCAACAATAGCGACCACCACATTAAACATGAACAATAAAAACGGAGTCACATTAATCATAACATAAGACTCACGAGCATACTTGACACCAACGTATAGATACTCGTCACCATGCCTATAAGTCGTACTCAACAAATAACACATAACAAATAGGACACAATTCCTAATCTCTCAAGCTAAGCTTAGACCAAATAATTACATCGCTTTGCAATCAATTTCAAGATTCCAATAAACTTTCTCCTTGAAAATTCATGTCCGAAGGCTTCAGATCTAGTCACAAATAATTTAATATACTCAATACAAAGAGTAGAAATTAATTCTATATGAATTTACTAAATTTTCGGATTAAAATCTGAAATTTAACTCAAAAATTGCCCGTGGGGCCCACTTCTCGGAATCATACAAAAGTCACAAAATTTGACAACTCATTTTGATACGAGTTCAACCATACAAAAATTATTGAATTCCAACATCGGATTGGCTTCCAAATCTTAAATTTTTATTTTTGGAAGATTTTGTAGAAATATATTTTTTCTTCCATAAATTAAAGGATTCATGATGTAAATGAGTATGGAATCATGATCTATAAAGGATTTATGATAAAGAACACTTACCTCATTCAAATTTGTGAAAACCACTATGAAAATCGCCCAAATCGAGCTCCCCCAACTCTATTTTTGTCAAAAATAGCCAAAACCCCTGTTTTATAGCATTTTACGATTCAGTCGCCACAGGTGGTGCTGGGCGCTGCCTGTGGCGCTGGTTCCAGTAGCCAAAATAATCCTGGTGCCATGGATAGCGCCCCGCACTGCCATGGGCGCTGGCGATGGAAAATTATTTTTTCCTAATACAAAAATGGGCATAACTCTCTCATACGATGTCCGAATTGGACGATTCTTTTTACTATGGCTCCAAAATTTTGACATAGGTCTAATGTTTCAATCAAAACTGAATTGGAGCTCATTTTCTTAATATTATACCACTTATTCTTGAAGAAACGACATCAAAATATTCTTGAAATGCCCAAGTTAAACTCCATCAACCATGCAAAATCCAATCGAGGCCCTTGGGACTTCAACCAATTATATCAACAAGTCTTAAAACATCATATGGACTTACCTAGGGTTTCAAATCATTCTAAGCAATGTTGAAACGTCAATTCACACCTCAATTCGGACTTATGAGTTTCAAACTTTTCAATTCACAAAACTTGTACCGAAATATATCAAATGAATCCGGAATGACTTCAAATTTAGCGCACAAGTCATAAATGACATAATAAAGCTATTACAATTTTCGAAATATCAATCCAATCCCGGTATCAATAAAGTCAAATCCGTAGTCAAACTTTGGAAACATTTAGCCTTTAGATTTCTAGTTTTTTGTTAAATGGATATAACTTGAGCTATGGACCTCCAAATTTGATTCCGGGCATACGCCCAAGTCCTAAATCATGATACAGACCTATTTGAACTATAAAAACACTTACACAGGTCCGTTTGCTCAAAATTTTGACCGAAGTCAACTTACTTGAGTTTTAAAGCTCTATTTCACATTTTAATCCATTTTTTCACATAAAAAACTTTCGAAAATTATACGGACTGCACATGCAAATTGAGGTAAGGTAAAAAGGAGGTTCTTAGGCCTCGGAACACTGAATTTGTTTCTAAAATAAGTGATGACTTTTTGGGTCATCACATCCTCCACCTCTAAAACAATCGTTCATCCTCGAACGGACACAAGAAGGAAGTACCTGAGTCGGGGAAAAGATGGGGATAACGGCTCCGCATATCGGACTCAGGCTCCCAGTTCAATGCCTCAACAGGCTGACCTCTCCACTGAACACGAACAGAAAGAAATCTCTTTGATCTCAACTGACGGACCTGCCAGTCTAGAATATCTACCGGCTCCTCCTCATAGGACAAGTCCTTGTCCAACTGGAGAGTGATGAAGTCTAACACGTGGGATGGATCGCCGTGATACTTATGAAACATGGACAGGTGAAATACTAGGTGCACGGCTGATAAGCTCGGCGGCAATGCAAGTCTGTAAACCACCTCTTCCACTCGATCAAGAATCTCAAACGGGCCAATAAACCTAGGGTTAAGCTTGCCCTTCTTTCCAAATATTACCACGCCCTTCATAGGCGACACTCGAAGTAATACCCGCTCACCGACCATAAATGCCAAATCACGAACCTTACAGTCGGCATAAATCTTTTGCTTGGACTGAGTTGTACGAAGCATATCCTGAATGATCCTGACCTTGTCCAAGAATCATGTACTAGATCCGTACCCAATAACCGAGCCTCTTCCGGCTCAAATCATCCAACCGGCGACTGACACCGCCTACCATATAAAGGCTCATAAGGAGCCAACTGAATACTCGACTGGTAACTGTTGTTGTAGGCAAACTCTACTAAAGGCAAGAAGTGATCCCACGAGCCAAAGTCAATGACGCAAGCTCTGATTATATCCTCCAAAATTTTAATAGTCCGCTCGGACTGCCCGTTCGTCTGAGGATGAAACGTTGTGCTCAACTCAACCCGTGCGCCTAACTCTAGCTGAACTGCTCTCCAAAAATATGAAGTAAACTGCATACCTCGGTCCGAGATTATAGACACGGGCACACCATGAAGACGAACAATCTCCCAGATATAGATCTCAGTTAAGCTTTCAGAAGAAAAGGAGACTGTCACAGGAACGAAATGGGCTGACTTGGTCAGCTTATCAACAATAACCCATAATGCATCGAACTTCCTCTGAGTGCGCAGGAGTCCAACAACGAAGTCTATAGTGATACGCTCCCACTTCCACTCAGGAATCTCAATCTTCTAGAACAAACCACAAAGCCTCGGATGCTCGTACTTAACCCGCTGACAATTCAAACACCGAGCCACGTATGCAACAATGTCCTTCTTCATTCTCCTCCACCAATAATGTTGCCGCAAATCCTGATACATCTTGGCGACGCCCGGATGAATAGAGTACCGGGAACTATGGGCCTTATCTAGAATCGACTCCTGAAGTCTATCCACATTTGGCACACAAATGCGACCCTGCATCCTCAAAACCCCATCATCTCCTAGTGTGACATGCTTGGCATCTCCGTGCTGCATCGTGTCTCTAAGGACACATAAATGAGGATCATCATACTATCGATCTCGGATATTCTCTAATCAAGAAGAGCGAGCAATTATGCAAGCTAATATATGGCTGGGCTCAGAAACATCCAACCTCACGAACTAATTGGCCAAAGCCTGGACATCCAAAGTACGCGATCTCTCATAACCGGAATATAAGCAAGACTGCCCATATTGGCTGACTTCCTACTCAAAGCATTGGCCACCATATTGGCCTTTCCCGGATGATATAAGATGGTGATATCATAGTCTTTTAACAGCTCCAACCATCTTCTCTGCCTCAAATTTAGCTCCTTCTGCTTGAACAAGTATTGCAAACCCTTGTGTTCTGTGAACACCTCACATGCAACGCCATACAGATAACGCCTCTAAATCTTCAGCGCGTGAACAATGGCTGCTAACTCCAAATCATGAACTGGATAGTTCTTCTCATGAATCTTCAACTATCACGAAGCATAGGCAATGACCTTGCCATCCTGCATCAACACCGCACGAAGTCCAATACGAGATGCATCACAATAAATTGTGTAAGGCACTGAACCTGTGGGCAAAACCAACAATGGTTCCGTAGTCAAAGTTGTCTTGAGCTTCTTAAAGGCCGCCTCACACTCATTTGACCATCTGAACTGGGCACCCTTCTGGGTCAACCTGGTCATCGGGGCTGCAATGGATAAAAACCCCTCTACGAACCGACGATAATAGCCTGCCAAACCCAAAAAACTTTGGATCTCTGTAGTTGATGTGGGTCCAGGCCAGTTCTTGACTGTCTCTATCTTCTTTGGATCTACTTGAATACCCTCTTCTGAAACCATATGACCCAATAAAGCAGCTAAACTCAGCACGAACTCACACTTTGAAAACTTAGCATACAGCTGACTATCCCTCAGAGTCTAAAGAACCACCCTCAGATGTTGCTCATGCTCCTCCTGACTGCAGAAATAAATCAAAATATCGTCAATGAAAACTATCACTAACAAATCCAAGTAAGTCATGAACACTCGGTTCATCAAATCGATGAAGGTTACTGGGGCATTCGTCAGCTCGAACGACATCACCAAGAACTCATAATGCCCATATCGAGTGCGGAAGGTTGTCTTAGGGACATCAGATGCCCTAATCCTCAACTGATGGTATACAGATCTCAAGTCGATTTTAGAAAACACTTGGGCACCCTGAAGCTTGTCGAACAAATCATCAATCCTCGGCAATGAGTACTTATTATTCTTGATTATGACCTTGTTCAATTGCCGGTAATCTGTACACATTCTCATCGATCCGTCCTTCTTCTTGACAAACAATACCGGTGCACCCCATGGCGAGACACTGGGCCTAATGAAACCCTTATCGAGCAAGTCTTGCAACTGCTCCTTCAACTCTTTCAACTCAGGCGGGGCCATACGATATGGAAGAATAGAAATGGGCCGAGTGTCCAGAGCCAGATCGACGCAAAAATCAATATCCCTGTCGGGTGGCATACCTGGCAGGTCTGAAGGAAATACCTCTTGAATCTCACGGATAACAGGCACATAATCAATAGAAAGAACCTCGGTACTAGAATCGCAAACATATGCCAAATAGGCCAACTACTCCTTCTCAACCATTCGCCGAGCCTTCATATATGAGATAATGCTACGGGTAGAATAATGAAGAGTCCCTCTCCATTCTAAACGAGATAGACCTGGTAAGGCTAAGGTCACCGTATTGGCATGACAATCCAAGATGGAATGGTAAGATGATAACCAGTCCATCCCCAGTATGACATCAAAATCAACCATGTCCAATAGTAATAAGTCTATTCGGGTCTCAAGACCTCCAATCAAAACCACACAAGAACGATGAACACGATCTAACCCAATAGAATCACCCACCGGGGTGAACACATAAATAGGAGCACTCAGAGAATTACTGGGCATCACCAGATACGACGCAAAATAAGATGACACATAAGAGTATGTAGACCCTGGATAAAATAGCACTGAAGTATCCCTGAGAATCATTCCTGTGATAACTGCATCGGAAGCCTCAGCCTCCGGCCTGGATGGAAGAGCATAAAATCGGGGCTGGGCCCCACCACCCTGAACTACATCTCTAGGGCGACCTACTACTTGCCGACATCCACCTCTAGTGGCATGAGCTCCATCTCTAGCACCTATACCTCCACCTCTGGCTGGCTGGGCAGGTTGTGGAACACTCGGTGCCTGAACCATGGCACGGGAACCCGGATGCTGAGAGTTGCTTGATGCTCGAGGACAAAATCTAGCAATGTGACCCGTATCACCACAAGTATAACAAGTCCTCTGCGGCTGAGACTGCTAACCTTGATGACCTGAATGGCCACCCCAAAAACTCTGGAGCGGCAATGCACTGATAGGAGCTGGTGGTGCACTGTAGGATTGCTGATCAAAATACTGCGTGTGAGAGCCACGGCCACCTGAAGCACCGTGAGAAACCTGAAGTGCCGACTGAAAAGGCCTATGAGGATGGCCTCTAACATACAAACCCTGCCTCCAGACGAGGCGCCACTGAATCTTCCTGAATGACAAGGCCTCTTGTCAGACCCTTGACCACCTCCCTATGATAAAACCATCTCAACCCTCCTGGCCACATTGGCCCCCTCCTGGAAAGAAATCTCAATCCCCATATCCTTAGCCATCTGGAGTCGAATAGGCTAGATAAGTCCCTCAATGAACCTCCTCACTCACTCTCTCTCTCTCAGTGGGAAGTATAAGTAGAGCATCACGGGCCAACTCGATAAACCTGGTCTCGTACTGAGTAACGATCATAGAACCCTGCTGGAGGCGCTCAAACTGCCTCCGATAGATCTCTCTCTAAGTAACAGGAAAAAATTCCTCCAAGAATAGCTGAGTAAACTGCTCCCAAGTCAAAGCTGGTGACCCGGCTAGTCTAGCCAAACAATAATCTTTTCACCAAGTCTTGGCGGATCCAGATAAGTGAAAAGTAGCAAAATCAACCCCATTGGTCTCCACTATCCCCATGTTCCTGAGAACCGCGTGATAGCTGTCTAGATAATCCTCGGGATCCTCAGAAGATGCACCGCTGAAAGTGGCAGCGAAGAGCTTGATAAACCTATCCAACCTCCACAAGGCATCGACGGTCATAGCTGCTCCGTCACCAGTCTAGGCTACCACACCTGGCTGAACTGCTCCAACTGGCTGAGCTGTTGGAGTCTGAAAATGGGGAGCCACCTGCTTCGGAGTGCGAGCAACAGGAGTCTGGGCCCCTCCTCCAGCCTGAGAAATGGTTGGTACTACAAGAAGCACGCCTGTCTGGGTGACGCTCTCCATGAGGCCCACTCGACGGACCAAAGCATCCTGAAGTACTGGGTAGCAATAAACCCCTCCGAGAGTTGAGCTGGGCCCACCAGAGCTGTCTAGGCCGGAACCTCCTCGTCAAACTCAACATGAGGCTTTGCTACTGGTGCCTATACTCCGGACTGAGCTCTGCCCCTAACTCGGCCTTTAGCACGGCCTCGGCCTCTGCCCCTCATGGGAGCTGCTGCTAGGGGTTCGGGCTGCTGATCAGTGGATGAGGAAGCGCGTGTTCTCGACATCTGTGAAAGAACAGAGTAAAAATTCAATTAGCAATGAGAAACCAAACTGCACGACTGGAAATAATAGATGTGAAATTTTTTCCTAACTCTGTAGCCTCTGGGGGATAAATACATACGTCTCTGTACCGATCTCTCAGACTCTACTAAGCTTTTCTGCTATGTAACCTATAGCTCTGATACCAACTTGTCACGACCCGAATTTTTCACCCTCGGGAGTAGTAATGGTGCCTACTAGTGAAAGCTAGGCAAGCCAATCAACTAGATTATTTGCCTTGTTTCCATGTTTAAATGTGTTAACAGTTATAGGCCAACAGTTAGTAATCAATAAAATTTAACAAGTGGAAGATTCAATTTCAAGTTATAATAGTCTTTTTAATACCATTCCATAATAAATCTAGCCAAAGTTGGTGTTACAACTTCACAAACTGTCTAAAAGTACTACAAATAAAGGTATGAAAGAAATAACAAAATACTGTCTCTAGGATTACATAAAAGAAATAGGAAAATAGATAGAGGGAGACGCCAAGGCCTGCGGATGCCTGCAGGACTACCTTGGGTCGCCTGATGAACAAGGAGCAGAAATCTCACTGCGGTCCGAAATCTACAGCACTGAGATTTGCACAAAAGAGTGCAGAGTGTAGTATCAGCACAACCAACCCCATGTGTTGGTAAGTGCCTAGCCTAACCTCGGCGAAGTAGTCACGAGGCTAGGACCAGACTACCAAATAAACTTGTGCAGGTAAATAATGTACAACAAAAAAATAGAAGCAGAAATATACAGTCAAGGATGGGAGGGGAAAACATGTTGCGGGGAAATATCAAATGGCAACAGGAGGACATCAGTTAATATATGGAACACCACAATTCAATTATCAACAAAAAATCAGAAGTCAAACAAGTACACGGTATCACCCTTTGTGCTTTTACTCTCATGCTCACCATAAAAATCAATATAAACTGTACGGCATCACCCTTCGTGCTTTTACTCTCATCCTCACCATTAAATCAATATAATCGGCACTGAGTGTACATCGTGTGGCACGACATTACCCTTCGTGCTTTACGCTCTTTCTCACAAAATAATACACGGCATCACCCTTCGTGCTTTAATACTCTCGCAGCAAAACAATACACGACATCATCCTTCGTGCTTTAAGACTAGTTATCTTAAATAAATTGGAACTACACTAGCACTGAGGGGCCATTTGGTTCACGATTAATGTAGACATGTAGTACTTTCAGATACTCTTACGTATGTTTAAATATAAGTGTTTTTATTCCAAATTCAGTTTCTGTAAATAATACATGTATTTCCATATCTTATGAAAGTTTTAGCACAAAGTTTAATACCACAAACTAATAATTTTGGTAAATAGATTGATCTCTAGTTCTATTAATGCGTCAAAGGTAGTGAACATGATCAACATTTATCATTTTAACTAGTTTTAGGATACGTGCCTCGCACGTGTTGCCTAGCGATTATTGTAAGATTTATATTTAAAACTAATAAAATCAATATAAGTTTAAATACCATAAATCTAAAATTGGTCTGGACTCTTTCTTATATATAAGAATGGACTGAATATTATCGTAAGTGTTGTCTTAGAGATTCTTTAATAGCTAATTTGTCAATATCTGTTATTTGACAAACTTTTGAAGAATTATAATAAAAATTAAATAATCTTATTTTTGTCTTATCGAATGTACTTGAGAATTTCTCTTAAAATATATTTTTAGAAAAACTCTTAGATCCTCAAGGTTATATGTTCTTGCTGAAATTAAGAACAGAGTGTGATAACTTGTGAAATTGAAATGATAAAACTATAAAATTGGTACAAAGTTTAAGGTGAATATATTGGATGATAATTGAGAACTTATGTGAGGATGATTTTCTTCCTTTATTAAGTTAGTTATATAGGATCAACATTTATCAATTTCATGAGCTTACACTTTTATTTTATAACTTAATATAATATTTAAAGTAATATTTATTGAATAATTTCTAAAATGAATTACTTGGTGAGACGAGGAACACACGCAACGCGCGTACACTAAAAAATTGATGGGCTTTAAATAAGAAAATACATATAATAAGGTAAAAGTTTTACTCGATTATAAAGTTCCTTCCTACCTAGTTCAACAAGGAAAAAACTTAATAACAAAAATTTTAGTCGACTTCAAACTTAAATATTAGGAAACTAATTTAAATTCCAATTTCGTCTAATGTGAAATATATTCTTATGGATAAAAAAGGAGAGCAATATTTCGCAAAGGGTTTTGTGCTTTTAATATAGTATAGAATAAGTAGATAGATAAGAAAATGTATAATATAAAAAAATTAATTGATTTTAAATTCCTAAATATTAGGACTTCATATATGATATTTTGAATAAGAAAAATCTTTAGTAAATAAAATTTTCGTTGATCTTAAAGTGCTAAGTACTAAGAAAATAATTAAATAATAATTTTATCCAACGTAAATCTATTTTAAATTTTTAAATATTATTTAAGGTATTATATACTAGAAAAGTATCCGGTATGGGATTATTTATGTATAGGAATAAAAAAGTACTATTCCAAATTGATAAACGCTTGTTCCTTTAGTAAAAATCAGTTTTCTTTTTTTCTCTGTTTTGGAAAGAGCAAATCATTTTCTTTTCTCTAAATTCCTTTTATTATTGATAATCAATATGGAAACATGTAAATTCATAGTAACCGTAGCCAATTTCATGTGAAATTGCAACTCTTACTTTAGACAACAAAGCCTCACATGGCTCAAACTTCAAGGAACGGATTATTTAAGGTAAAATTTCTGAAGTTTTTTATGGTGCAAATTTCAAACAAGAAAATTATTTTTGTAATGAAAGATTTAACAATTAAGATTTGTTTTGATTTTAAAGTCTTAAATATTCTAGTAATCCTTTTCAGTTTTGATTCTTTTTTAAGTTTTCGAGTCTTCATTGTCTTTTTGGTATGTTTGTTCACGTTTACCTCTTCATATTCAATTTATATTGTATCAACCGTAGCAACTTCGTGTAACTCAACAATTAAACATCTTCCAACTTGATGGTCTCCATTATTATATATTTAATTTGAAAAGAAACTCGAACTCTGTATCATCACTCAAGACCATTTTATAATAAAATGTGGACTTGTTTTTCTATACCAGAAATATAACAAGTTAGTTACAAATAAGAACTATATATTTTGTGTCTTGTTAAAATTAAATGAAAAGGTGATATAACTTTTTGTGAGATTAATCTTATGTACTTT